>ML810840.1:19474-40274 GCA_009831015.1 Picea engelmannii
AGTTATGATGTCATGTGTTTTGCATTAATATGAATTATGTGACGTGGTTAATTCCTTATTTCTTCATGGAACCAAACTAAAAAGAAAAGAAAAATTTCCTATTGTACTTCGCTGTTTAGAGACGTAACGAAGGGGACGTTACAGTACCCCTATGCTGGGGTTGAATTCCGGGGTGACCCGGACATGGTGCTACCTCCTGGGGAGGTTTTTGACCATCGAGGTATGTTTAGTATGTTGGTATGTTTTTTATTTATATTGTCATTTTTAAGATATCAGTCCATATGTATATGATATAGATGCTGATACTATTTGTTGTGTTGTTGTTTTGTGTATGTGCAGATGTGGCACCTCGCGGGCGCAAGGTGGAGATGCAGAGAGCACTGGCTCGTTGAGAGCTGGAGAGACGACCACAGGGAGAGAGACGTCGGCGGGAGCACGCTGCGGGGTGACCTGCTGAGCCCGAGAGGGCAGCGAGGAGGCATCGGTTCGATGACCCTGGTGCGGGGCCATCACACGCTCCTCCGACGTCAGTCGGAGTAGATTTTGATGACATACGCCATCATCTGGAGATGGTGTTGCAGGATGTGCCTGAGGGCATGTGGACGCGTATCCAGGACGAGAGCTTCCTGGAGAAGTGTGTGGGGGTGCCGCCACCATGGTGGGCCATAGTGCGATGAGCAGCAGTGCTTGCGGTGATGACTAGTGGACGCCTGTCGCCGGGGTAGGAGGGTCCTGTGGGTAGTCCTCCACCACTGCCTGGGGTAGGTGGTGGTGGGACACCACCTCCTCCTGAGGGAGGAGCAGGTGGTGGGGCGATAGAGGCCCCATGAGTGGTGTATGATGTACATTTTTGTTGTTTATAGGCTGGTGAGCTGGTTTTTGTACCGAGGTGCTGCATTGGCCTGCGGATACATGTATTTTTGTATGTAAACATTCGAATGGCCTAATGGTACTTTTATATATACATGTGTATACATATTTTGAGATCCTGATGCTGTCTACATGTTTTTGTTGATGTTTTTGCTGATGTCTATTCTATATATATGCTGTGACAGGATTTGTGAGAGGTTTATGTATGTGTAGCTTGATGTGATATATGCCAATCTAACACTATGTTAGCTAGTTGATCTGTTTTTTGATTCAATTGTCTTGGAATATGTGTAAATGTAATGGAATCAAAATGTCGAGATAACAGTCTAACCTGCAGGTATTTGCAAAAGAGGCACAGATCGCGTACACGGTATACATTGTTGAGCTGGAGAACGACTAGTTGAGAGTCGAGGAAGACACTAAGGTGACAAATATGATGACGCTAGGCGTCGGCCAGGAGGCCAATGACCACAGTGTATTCAGCTTGGTTGTTGGTTGTTGGCCCCAAACATATGCCGCTTGAATGTAGCATCTCATGTGAGGGGGTGTATAGAGCCCAAGTAGCTGAAGCGAGATTTTGTGTTTAACGGCTGGCACCGTCAACATAACCAATGTGTTAGGCTGGTGGAGGAAGCATTTGTCAATAGCACAAAGGATATTTTAGATGAGAGCGGAGGAAAAAAAGATTAAAAACACTAGAAAAGAAATAACCTAAAGTAGAATGACTACTTTTAAGCATAAAATTTCTTGAGATACAACCCGTTGACGGGTTCTTTGAGAGAGAGGCCTTCAGGAGAGGCCAGGATGTATGCGCCTTTGGTGAGGCAATGTTGGATAATGTAAGGGCCATGCTAGAGTGATTCGAATTTTCCATGGCCAAAGGTATCATGAGCGATATCATAAGCCAGGACAAGGTCACCTTCGCGGAATGACCGAAGGTTGACATGGCGATCAAAGGTAGCCTTGGATCATTTTTTAGCTGCCTCGTTGTTCTGTAAGGAAGATCGACGTTTTTCATCCAGCGACTCCAAGTTCAGCAAGCGCTACTCCATTGGAGCAGTCTCAGGGAATAGCTCAATTGTGGTGTGTAAGGTGGGAATTTCGCACTCGATGGGAAGAGTTGCCTCGACCCCATGGACTAAATGGAATGGTGTGAAACCAGTAGCGGTTTTCATTGCCGTTTGATAAGCCCATAGTGAGGAAAATAACATATGATGCCAATTGGTTTTATGTTTATTAACCGTGCGCTGTAACATGGTCTTGAGGACTTTGTTCACTGCCTTGACCTGTCCATTTGACTGAGGGTAATATGGGGAGGAAAACTCATGAGAGAAGCCTAACTGAGATGAGAGTTCGACAAAGATCTCATTCTCAAAGTCTTTCCCATGGTCGGAAACAAGTTGGAGTGGTACTCCAAAATGGGATATGACATGGTTAAAGAAAAAATGCACTGCTATGTCAGCGGTATTGTTGAAAGTAGGCATAGCTTCGGCCCATTTGGTGAAGTAATCAACGGAGACATCAATGTATTTGTGACCATTGTTGGAGGGGGGATTACAAGTCATAAAGTCGATGCCCCATTTAAAAAACAGGTCGGCAGTAATGACAGGGTGAAGAAGAGCGGGGGGATCTCGGGCCTTGTTGGCATAGAGTTGACATTGCTCACATCATTTCACGGCATGAATGCAATCATGAAACAGGGTAGGCCAAAATTAACCGACTCAGATAATCTTTTGAGCCATGGATATACCCGAAAGAAGGCCCCCACATGTGTCGTTTTGGCAGTCATTTAAGAATCTTTCGGCCTCGTCAATAGTCAGGCAACGACGAAGAATGGTGTCAACTCCCTGTCGATATAGGATGTCTCTGATGAGGAGATAGCAGGGGGCCTGATGGCGAATACGTCGTCGATCATCTTGTGAAAGGTGGTTACCGAAATTTTGAGTTCAGAGGTAGACGAGGAGGTCGTCGTACCAAGGATCATCCAAAGTGATATAAAAGAGATGTTCTTCGGGAAAGTCAGTATTGACGGGGGCACTGGGGGTGTCAGAGAGGAGGGTCGTGACAAGTTCGACGAGAATGAGGGCCTTCTTACTCTTAGATGTTGATAACTCGAGGTCGTACTCCTGAAGGATAATGATCCATCGAGTGAATTTGTCATTAACTTGGCGACGACTGAGCAAGTATTGCATAGGGTTGGAATCTGCAACGACTTTTGTGGTGCGAAGCAGAATGTAATAGCGCAGTTTCTAGACTGCGAGGACAACTGCAAGAGCAAGTTTCTCTTCGTGTTTATACTTCAAGGGTGGTCCTGAGAGGTTCTTACTAACGTAGTAAATGACATGTTCATTATTGTCATCACCGAGCTGGACAAGGACGCTGGCTATTGATACAGCTGATGCTGATACATAGAGGATGTAGTCGCGATTATAGTTAGGTGCACTAATTAAAGGTGCATTTGAAAGTGCTATTTTAAGATCGTCAAATGAATGTTGGGCATAGTCGTCCCAGTGAAAAGGGATGTTGTGACGTAGTAAGTGGAGGAAACTATGTGCGTGTATGGTGTAATTGGGAACAAAGCGTCTAAGAAAATTAGCTTTTCCCTGTAGACTCTAAAGTTGTTGTAAAGTCCAAGGAGGTGGAATTTCGGTGATAGCTTTGACTTTGAGGGGGTCCACGGTAATACCGCTTTGGGAAACGATAAAATCGAGGAGGCGCCCTGCGGTGACGCAAAACACACACTTGAGAGAATTCAAGCGGATGTTGCACTGGCGACACCATTGAAAGATGATGCACAAATCATCGAGATGTTGGGTGCGTTTCTTGGATCAAGCGGTGAGGTCGTCCAAGTAGGCGAGGATGGTTTTGGCCAGATCGTGAAATATGTATGTCATCGCCCGCTGGAAAGTTGCGCCGGCATTTTTTAAGATGAAAGGCATGACACGATATGAAAAAGTACCCCACGGGGTAATGAATGTGGTTTTATACTAATCGACTGGGTGAATTTGAATTTGGTTATAGCCAGAGAATCTGTCCATAAAGGAGAGAGCCTTGTGGCCAGCGCAGTTGTCGATAATTTCATCGATGAAAGGCGTTAGATAGTTGTCTTTGGGACATGCGTTATTGATATCGCGAAAGTCTGTGCAAACGTGGATAGTGCCCTATTTTTGTCGACGGGTACAGGGTTGGAAACCCATGAAGTATAAGTGATGGGGTAAATAAACCCGACAGTACGTAATTTGTCAATTTCAGCTTTGATAGCCACGGATTTAGATGGGTGTAGCGATCGCTGCTTCTGGCGAACTGGTGTGATGTCAGGCCAGGTGTTGATGCGATGCTTGATAATAGAGGGATCAAGGCCAGGCATTTTTGTTTATGACCAGGCGAAAATATCCCTATATTCCTGGAAGAGGGCTTTATATGCGGTGATTTCCTGAGGAGTGCAAGAAGCTCCTATGATGATTTCTTCGACGATGCCATTTTTAACGAAAATGTTGATTTTGATGGTGGGGGAAATGTTGGCCATATTACCTTCTTCAAAAGCGTCGGGGGCAGGAATAGGATTGTTGAACCAATCTATGGGCCCTGACGGGATAAAATCTTTGGTTTCGACCGTGTAAATGGGGTTTTGGTTAGGAGGCATGAGGGATTCCTGTGGAAACAAGAGTGCACGATGATGTAGTGCGTCCCAGGGAGAGTCTGGGCGGTGTAGCTCTTCCAGTATTTCCTCGTCGCATTGCAAATCGTGGGAATATAAGGGCTCGTGAGGAGTGATCTCGGTGACAGTTTGGTGGCCCCCTAAGGGTGAAGCAGAGGGGGTAATGCAAGGGGATGGTGAGGGGTCACTCGACATAAACCATATATTGAAGTACTGAGGGGTACCTGTGTTGGTTGGGTGGAGAGTGTCCGTAGGGGACTGAGCAGGAAAGTTGGGTGGGTTATGGGGTAAATCCTCAGATACATCATCAAAGAGCCATGGAGACATTGGGAGTGCCTCGGGCTCGGGAGAAATGACGTGAATATCCTCTAGTGACGAGGTAATGTCAATTATCGCCTTTGCAGGTTGGTGAAGTAGAGCCAATTGACGTTGCCTATATTCAAGGATCATGGGACACTGGTATGTAAAATGAGCCAATGAATTGCAGAGAGAGCAAGGCCATATCAGACGTTCATTGACTGAAGTGGTAACATAGCGGATGTCAGTGATATTTGAAGAGGACGTAGCAGGGCATGGGTTTTTATGGAAATTTTTTCATACGGCAGCTAATGTCTGCCGAAAGCGTGGCAGTGCTGGGCAATGATGGGTATAATGGACATACTCTGAACAGATACCGCAAGCATATTTGGTCCTCAACCCTTTACTACTGGAAGGGTTGGTGGTAGTAGTAGGACTAGCAGTAGTGGCGGGTGTTGTGGGAGTTTGATTGAGGGGGATCAAATTCCGTAATTCAGGGAGGGATGGGCAATTGTTGGTTTGGTGGCCCTCTTTCTCACATAGTGCGCAAGGTGGTGGGATGCGTGGAGGAAGTGGAGCGGTGGGCTCTTTCTTCTTTCTCTTGCCCCCAGATGTAGTCGGGAGGTTAGTGAGTGGGGGGGTAGTAGGGATGAGGATGGGAATCATCATGGGAAGTCCTTCCTGTGGGGGAAGGGATGGTCGAGGGACCATCTCTGGTGGGTGTAGATACCACACTGGGATTGCTAACACCATATTAGGTAGTGTGAGTGTTGCGGCTACCTGAAAAGCTTCAATACCTGGGGGAGGGTAAAAGAAGGGAATTTGAGTGAGGGGTTGGGGAACTGTCTCCCAGACGGGACTATTCCCTTGAGGGGATGTGGATTCGTGGACGTTTGGGGTCGACGACTATGCAGGAGGCTCTGGTGGGAGTGGTTCTATGACTATTGAGACGTCAGGAATGACTGAAGCCTCCTGAGGAGGATTAGCATCCTCTGTGTGATTTCTGTTAGATGAGATGACGCATACTTGATTAGCAGGATGAAGGAGTGGTGGTGCTCCATGGTACGTCCCTAACAAGGATGGATCTTTAAAAATCCCAGGACCCATCTTGACGAGGGGATATGCATCTTGGTTGGTGTGGATGAGAGGAAGAATGTTATCAAGATTGGCAGAGGGGTTAAGCTCATAATGTGAGACTTGGTCGACGGTCACGATCTTCCCATTGTGAGGGAACATCATGGTCCTAAAGATGGAAGATGCTACTGCCTTCATAGCGTACATGTAGCTATGACCAAAAACGATATTGTAATCGAGTGGAGCGTCGATAACTTCGATGTCAATGAGAATAGTTTTTCCCCCGACTTCAACGGGGACATTTTGGAAAAGCCCTTTAGGAGATGATGGTCGTCCATCATAAGCTCGTAATGTGATGGTAGAGGGAATGAGTTTCAGGGAACCAAGTTTCTGCCATACGGTTTTGGACATGATGCACGTAGATTCACCTTCATCAATGATACACCGATGAACTTTGATGTTCCGTATTTTTACTGGTATTTGAAAAGAGATCACGACGGGAAGACGAGGTTCACCGCTATCAAGATCAAAAGTGATGAGTCGAGTATCTGTAGGGTCAACTGCCCCCAAGGCAGAAAGTAGTGATTTCGATTGAGTAGGACAAGTCTGGAGGATTTCCAAGACTGACATGGCAGCCGGGGATTGTGCTAAGTCATCTACCAAACTATAGTTATGAGTTTCCCTAGCCTGTGGGTTGTGGACATTCTTGCGCAAGGGTATGCGAGGGATGTGTAGTGGTGGTTCGGCAGAAGGGCGAGGGATCACCAACGGGGGTACCGTCGGTATAGGATTTTTCTCTAGAGAGATGGGAGTAGACTCAGTGGGTGCATGATACTAACGATTACGGGTTTGCAAAAGGATTTCTTCCTCAATGGTGAGGAGGATTGTATGCTCTGCAGGGTTGTTAGGGTTTGGGTATTGTCCCCCTTGAGGTGGGTGATGTTGTGTGTCTTGTTGGGTGTTTATCGCACCTTGATGTGGAATAGGATTTTGCAACACGGCGGGAGGGGGTTGTTGCACATATTGTTGTGGTGCTTGCTGAGGTGTAGGTTGTGCAGGAGAATGGGGAAGACTACCAGAGTCTTTCAATCATTTAAAATCAATGATCTGGGGTCAATGGTGAGTGTAATGACCGAACTCACCACAAAGAGCACAAGGGAAGATGGTTTTAACATTATTTCTCCCTTGGCATTTGTTGTTATTGTCCCCTTGGGGGTTTTGGTTCCCTTGGTTCTGGTTGCCCCCAGTGGGTTGGTGCTGTGGGGGTTGATTCCTACCTTGACCTGGGTTGTTTTTATTCCTGTTCTGTCCTTTCTTCTTGGTATTGTTCGATGGGTGAGTTGGGTTGGCTGTATTCAACTGTTCGAAATTTTGGTATTGTTGAGCAGCAGAAGGTTGAACAAAATTTACCCCCGCATGTGGATGTGGGGGAGGCATGGGTTGTGGAGGACCAGGAAATGGGAAATATGGATTCTATGGTGGTACTGATCCATAAGGTACATAGGAAGGCGTAGTGCTTTCACTAGTACTTTAAGCTGATGTTGAGGGAGTACCACTATTTGTGGGAATAGGTGGATGTATGGGGTGTGCCAATGGTGGTCCACTGATGGGTGGAGGTATAGCAACAGGGTATGTCTGTGGATAAGGGGGTGGGGGGTAGTAAGGAGTGCCCCCATATGCTGGTGGGTATTGAGGTGTTCCATACATCGATGGTGGTTGGGGTTGTGGACCATGGTGTGTGGTGGCACCTATTAGTTCGTCTGCTGAGTGAGACATCCCTGGTTTGTCTTGGCCAAATGGCACAGGTTTTGGAAGATCAGGGAGTACCGTGTATAAGTACCCTGAGTGTGCATAAATGAGTTCATACTGTTGGGACTTACTGATGGCTTCCTCTTCGGATTGAGGGAAGGTGGAAGCTACATCCTTTCCGAGGAGAGAGACAAGTGATCTAAGAAACCAGTCGAGACATTGTTGCTTGGTGGTTTCTGCTTTACACAAACTACATCGCCTACGCCACTCATGAATGTGGTCAGCGATGTGTGTGGCTGAGGTTTGTTTGAAGTTAGACAATAGTTCTAGACCATTGTCGTGGCAGATGGGTAATTGGAAGAAGGTCAATAATGCTTTGGCCAATGAATCAAAGGTCACATGGGACCCTGATTTTTCTTTGACATACCATTTGGTTGATGGGCCAGTGAGTGTGCGTTGAAATAATCGCAGTCTGATGGAATCATCCATAATGCTATTGGAAGAACACCTTAGATGAAAGGTCATGACATGGTTGGTGGGGTCATCCCCTACCTTCCCTTCAAACTTTGGTATGTCTGAAGGAAGTTTAGTTGGCATTGCAGGCCATGTGGCGTCATGCAATATAGGATCATTGGTGAGTTTGGTGAGATCCAGTATGTTGAGAGAGGCCAAATGTGGCATCTGTAGTGGGGGGGGAGGGTTATCTCTAGCCATAGTGTGTTGTGAACTTGACCCTTGATGGGGACTAGGTGGGTTGGTGCTCCCTCCTTGAGAGGAAGTGGGTCCCCCACTCCCGTGTAAAGGAGAGCGAGTGAATGGATAGCGAGTGAATGGATGACCTTGGGAAGTAGACCCAAGTAATGTAGAACCAAGCAGAGTTGATCCTAAGATAGTAGCACTCGCAGGAGTGTGTGAAGGAGGTACCAATGAGTGGGTACGACCAGATACTCCTCCTAAGATAGGAGGGAGGTTGAGCAAGCGTCGTGAAGGACGAGGGTTCTGTGGTTCCCCTATGATGTCAGACTAGTTGTGTGAAATGTGTGCAAAAAGTGGTTAGAGAAATATATAAACAAGAGTCTTTTGCTTTGAATGTTTACACAATATATATATCCAAATCAAACTATAATCAGCTGTGCATCATACATAACATGAGAAAGAAGCATATATGTGGGTAAGAGGGTTTCGTCCACGTGGGGGAATAAAAAAGAAAGAAAATGATCGTGTCCTATAAGACGTAACGTCCTTCCTCTCAAATAGCACTGGACCTTCCAATAGTACTCAACAGTGGGGACTGAAGTCACCGGAAGAGAAACTAGTGAAGGATGAAATAATTGGTTATAATGAGGGGTAAAGGGGGAATATCCCGAAAGAGTTGGCGATATTTCCCAATAGCCACACAAAATCCAGTCAAGGTGCAATTGCAACCCACAATTGCCACCTGGGTAAATGTCCTAAAGTTGGTCACTAGGTACCTCGGTCAAAGTGTGGCATTTAGATTTTCGGCCTAAGAAATGGGTCACAGGCTGGATCCTGTCCAAGAGGTGGGTGCCTCAAGGGGGGACTCACAGAACAACCATACCTTGGCCTTCAACCCTTCACGTGTATCTCCCTACCATATGGTTATTGGAACACTTGACTTGGAGGATTTTAAGTTCCCTATTCGACAACCTCTATGTTTTATCAATGTGAGAACCAGATAACGGGGAGTTATTTGGATGCCTATCCCCGAAATCCTACCTAGACTAAAAAATTTCTTTTGGCACCTCCTGTGGAGGAAAACTTAGTGAGTTTTTAGGAAGATTTTAGATGAAGTTGTTTTGTGAGGCTGGGGGTGAAAACCAACTTCGTTTGATTAAAAATGGGAGTGGATAGTCCTGTCAAGAAAAGATGGGGTATTTTCGGAATCCCTTTGGAGGGAACTTACTTGGACCTCCACGTTTCGAGAAGAAGCTATGTGAGTGATGAGTGACTTTTTTATGTGAGTGAAAGTGTGCCAATTTTAATGAATTAGATGTCACCTTGTTGCATGTGGACTTTGCTTGGTCCTTACAAGAGTGTGATTACCTAATTAGCTATATGTCTTTGGTACAACCTTGCAGAATTAAAAAGCCTTAAGAAGCTAGCATGTGGACATGTGGGTCCATTACTATCCTTTAACTCCCTATTGTGATGTAATCTAGAAAAATCATGAAACTATCCTATATTGAACATGTGGGCATGTATGGGCCCGTTACAAACCTTTAAACTCTCCTAGTGTTTTGATCTAAGAAAGAAAAATTCTAAACACTATCCTATCTTTGTGACATGTGGGCATGTATGGGCCCATTACAAATTTAAGGTATGTTTGAAAAAGAAAACTAAGAGGGGTCCCAAGAAGGGTCGTTGTCCTCTCCTAAAGGTTTTAAACTTTTGTTAAGGGAGATGAAATTGTTTCTCAATCTTTTTCTGATTCTCAAGGTCGATTGAAGGCACCAGAGAAGAGCATACTAAACGATTGGTAATTCAACTTCTAGTCCCAATGTAAGTTTAGATGTAATTAAAATTGATGTTCACCTTAGATTGTAGGTCAAAGCAAGCCATCCATGTGGCAAAAAGAAAATAAGGGAAATTGATTTTTATCCTCCTAAGTGCCTATGTGTGTTTGACTAACCCCTTTATATGATGAGGGGACTAAGTGTGGTGCAGTGTTTAGAGCATGCTTGACATCATTTTAAAGGAGGCAAATGGCCTTCCCCACATCCCAACAACTTACTATGTGAAATTTTACTCAAATGCGCGGCCCCTAGTGCAGATAGAGGCGCACAGAGCGCAGGCGCACGAACAGAGTTGCGACAGAAAGCACATGCGCGTAGAGAAAAGTTGTTGTTTATGCACATGCACACACGATGCACGTCTGTGGGATGGAATACCTGCGCACCTGTGACAAACGGCCAAGAAAGAAAATCCAGATGGATTTCTCTCAATTCTCCTGTGAATTGACTAGTTAGTAAGTCGACAGAGGCCGGTTTGTGAACCTGCAAGTTAAACAAACTAAAAGAAGAGCAAAATAAACCCAAATGAGGGAGGAATTTGATACCTTTCCCCAGTATGGTTGCCAATCTGTTGCACCCTTTTCGTCACCTTGGTGAGCAAATAAGAGGTGCTTACATGCCCAGTTGGGTCTTGCTGAGCATGACAGCTGTAGAGGAAAGAGTTAGAAAAAGAAAAACAAAACTATAAACAAGAATTAAACTAATACAAACTAAAATCATAAGCATATGGGTATAGAGATAACAAACACAAAAATACCAATATCACCAATGTTTTTAGGCTGATCTATTCATGAAATCAAAGCACAATGAAGAAAGGGGACTATGAGTCCCTTCATCCTCCAAAGGAAGGCTCTTGGACCCTCACAAACTTTCTCTCCTTACAACAAGAAAAATAAAAATGGTGATGAAAGAACTCCTAGCACATCCACTCAATGGAGAGGTGGATTGCTCAATGAAATGGTGCCAATGTGTTCTTGTCAAGGATGAAGTTCTTAAAACAATCTAGGCAGCATAAAATTACATGAAATTCCTTGAGAAAATGAGGTTTCTTCATGGATTTTTATAGCATTGCATTGGGTTATTGTGTAACTCCTTTGTAGTGTGAAAAGAGGCTTTTTAGGGATTTATTAGGTCTTTGACCAGCCTACCATGCGGATTCAGCTCAGATTTGAGGGTCAAATCGGCTTGGGAGATGATCCATAAGTGGTTGGGAGGCCGACCACTTCAATAAATGCGTCGTTTAGCAAGTGCGTGACTTTTTGTGCTAACAACCGCACATCATGTGCGTATGCGCACATGGTACATTTCTGTTCCACGCATGTGCACGCTTTCCCAACTTCTGTAAAGTGCTCTTCAATTTTTCACTACTTTGTATAGTTTTTGACCTTTTTGGAATGCTGTGAAATAAATTCAGTGCCATGAATGACTTCATTATTGTTTGATGATGCTGAGTTCTTGTTTCCATGTGTGGATGAAATTTCAGTGATAACAAAATCTAAAACGAATTTTTGATTTACGCATGTTGCAGGTTGGGATGTTTGTACAGTGCAGAGTCATCGCAGTCAAGCCTTAAGCTCGGCTGCGATAACCCTGTGTTGTTGTAGGCCACGATACAGGGTGGCTGCGAGGACCTCCACGTGCGGGTACCATGGAAAACAACCCAAAAAGCCATTTATAACAAATTAAAAGGAAAAATGGATCCATGAAAAGTTGAAGGAGATCAAAATTACATGTTCTATAGAGACCATTCGCCAAATGATCAACTGTGCCTTCTGCAATCCACAATGGAAGTTTGAGGTAGAAATGGGGTTTTGGAACAAAGTTTGGGTGGAGTAAAAATGGAATGGTAAAATGAAGTTTTTACCCAATTTTATTAACTTTTTACTTTTTCATTTTATATTTTATATTATTTTAATATACTTCACCTAAACCCTAGAGTTATAATGCTATTACAAGGGTTTGATCTTTCATAGGTGAGAAATCTAGGAGTGGAATATTGAACAAGGATACGCTTTTTGGTTTTCTTTTATACATTCATTGCATGTACATATCCTTTTAGAGTTTTTCAAGAAAAACTCCGAGCTTAGTTTTTGTTCTTTCTTGTGCTCATAAATCAATGAGAATGTAACTGAGTATAATTTTAGTGCCTTTTCAGACTTGTAAAAGTTATATGAAAAAGGAATCCCCTGGAGTTCCATTTAAGATCTTTTCAAACTCTCTAAACATGAAAAGATTGCCGAGCGACCCTGTTCTTTTCACACTCGTCAAAGTATTTGAAGAAAAACATTGATGAACGGTAGGTTATCACTTTTTTGGTCTCATTAGATTACGAAAAAGGAACTTGTGGAGTCCTCTTTAAGTGTTTTTCAAACTCTCTAAACATGAAAAACCCGTGAGTTTTCTCTCTTTGGACTCGTTAAACAAACATTGAAAGACTCATATGGGATCGAACCACTCCTTCTTGGGGTTCGTTAAAAATACTCAGAGGGAATCATCCAAAGGATGATCTTACATTAACTAGCATATGTTATCCTCCTCAAGCTTGCGTAAAAATAAAGAGGTACTCGCCAAAAATGGTGGGGGGAAATTTGGAAAGAAATGTGTCTCTGTATCCATGTTAGTGGCAGTAATAGTTGGTAACATTCCCAACCATCCACAGGCTAAGTATGCTACCTTCAATCCCTCCCTTGGACTTATTTATCTTGTGGATACCTTCTTTTGAATTTAAGGATGCATAAAATAAGAGAATTAACAACATGCACAACAATATGCAGCAAGCATGCATAATCTAAGATTCAATTAAATGATAATTAAACACACAGCGGAATACATTCATACACATATAATAATATCACAACAAAGAGCACTTATCTTTATAAAAAGGTGACACCAACTAGCTGCAGACCAAGGACGTTCCACCCAACCATAGACACCACTGCTCCAAGTCTCAACAATACTGTCATCCCCGAGCTAGGGATATGAATCCACAATGATGGTTCCAGAGTGTACTTGGGTTCCAAAACTAGTCAACTCTTAATATCTAACATGTTTCCCAACACCCACAACAATCCAAGTACCTAGCCCTCTTCTACACAACCTGTGGCACCCGAGAGAATGGACTTCCACCCTTCTCTGCCATGCAGTCCCTCAGGTAGTCCTTCTCCTTCCTTCCAGGGCCTCTAGCACAGATGGTCCATAATATATATGATGGAACTCTCAGGACTCACATCTGTGATAAAAGAAGAGTATAGGCCTATCCACTTCATGCATGCAATCCCCAGGTCACATATGGATCACACCAGCAACCACAACAACCAACTATCATGTGGCTAATTCTTTAGCATATTGGTTTCCCTTCTCGAGCCAAGACGTAGATGGGGATGGATCAATGGAGGAGTCAGGGGATGCATGGGAGTGCGTGAGGGAAAAAAATGAGTGAAGGTAGAGGAAATCAGCTGAGAAGCCATCAGTCGAACCCCCCCATCAGACCATAGTCAGGTTTAAGTAACTTTGTGGGGGAAATCAAGAACCTCCTGGCCTTCCCCAAGAATATCTCGTAATCGATCCCCTCCCTTAGAAAAAAGGGTAATTAGAATAGGAATAAACATTTAGCCTCTCAAGCCCCATCTCTTGTGGAATCATATCCCCCTATAACTCTAGTCCTTTTCCATCTAGTAGCCAACGATGTCATTATTATTAATAATGATCAAAACATTACATTTCTTGGGCACATTAGCCTTTTAATAATTGTTTGGGAATTCTATCCTCTTAGCATTGAAACAATACATTATTTAAAAATGGGGGTTCAAAACCTGGGGTGTTACATCCCCTCCCCCTTATTTTGGCACTGTCCTCAGTGCATCTACAAAAAAGTGATCAACATCTTAAATTTATTCAAAATGTTGTGGGTACACTGCCTGCATGGCATATCCATGCTCCCAGGTAGCATCTTTAGGATCGTAGCAGGTCCACTAAACTTTTAAAAGCTCTATAACTCGATTATGAAGCATTTTGACGTTTTTGTCCAATACCTGCACTGTCTGAACATGAAAGTCTCCCTCCATCTATACCTGAATAAAATGTCAATCAATAACATGGCTAGGATCATGTACATATTTATTTAGTAAAGATACATGAAATACATTATGCACATTCATGGAAGAATGAAATGCAAGCATGTATGCAATTGGACCTATTATGTCCAATATTTCAAATGGACCACAAAATCTGGCTACTAGCTTTGTACAACTACCCAATTTCAAAGACATTTTCTTGGGCTTCACTTTCAAAAGTACATGCTCCCCTACTTTAAATTCTCTAGTTGTCATGCTCCTGTCTGCATAAACTTTCTGTCTATCCTGAGTTGCCTTTAAATTTTGCTTAATCTTGATCACATGGTCTTCCATGTCCTTGAGAAACTCTATCCCAAGTACCACTCTATCTGTTGGGTTGTCCCATCTCACTCAAGTATTTCATTTCCTACCATACAAGGCTTCAAATGGGCTCATTCTCAATGAAGCTTGATGCCCATTTTTATATGCAAACTCAACCAAGTGTAAGTATTCTTCCCACTTAGATGGCTTATCCATCACATACATTCTCAGCATGTCTTCAATTATTCGATTGACCCTCTCTGTTTTCCCATCTTTATGGGGATGATATGTTGTGATAAAGTTTAGATTTATGCAAAATAATTTAAACAATCCCATCCAGAAATTGGAGGTAAACTTTGTATCTCTATCCGAGACAATTGTCCTAGGTATCCCATGCAACCTAGCAATTTCCTTCATGAAGATTTCTGCAATATTAGTCATTGTATGTGTTGTATTCATAGACACAAAATGAGAAGCCTTCATTACTTTGTCAACCACCACCATGATTGAATCATGCTTCTTATTTGTTCTGGGTAATCCTATGATTAAATACATGGTGATCAATTCCCATTTATTCTCTAAATTGGCAATGGTTGCAGCAAACCCGCTGGGTGCATATGCTCAACCTTTACCTTCTGACATTCCATACATCAAGAGATGTAATCAACAACATCCTTCTTCATTCCCAGCCAAAAGAACTGGCTTCTTATTGCTGTAATTGTTTTCTGGTAACCGGGATGTCCAGCATAAGGAACATCATGTATTTCCTTAAGTAACACATTCCTCAGTTCTTTGGAACTAGGAACATAGATTCTATTTTTATGCATGAGTAATCTGTCTTCCTCTATCTCATACTCCTTTATTTTTCACTGTACATCTCCTTGTTGTAAGTTTTCTTTTACCTGTAGGTAATGTTGATCTGTAAAAGGACCATCTAATTAAATTCTTCTCTTCCAGTCTGACTGATGCATACTGATAGTAGTATCATGCATGAGATGCAGTCTTCTACTAAGTGCATCAACAACTTTATTCTCCTTTCCTTTGATATGCTTGATATCAAAGTCATATTCACTTAAAAATTCCATCCATCTTGTTTGCCTGACATTCAAGGTTGGTTGTTCAAAATGATACTTTAGGCCAAAGTGGTATGTTCTTAATTCTAATTTCTTCCCCATGAGATAATGCTTCCACATCCTTAAGGCATTAACAATGGCAACAAGTTCCAAGTCATGCATGGCATAGTTCCTCTCATGTTCCTTAAGATTTATGGACTTGTATCCAATGACATGTCCATTTTTTGTGAGGACTCCCCCAAGTCCTTCCTTACAAGCATCTTTACATACCAAAAAATTTTCGTTTGGGTCAACAATATTTAACACAGGTGCACTAGTAAGTAATTCCTTCAAAAGATTAAAATTCTTTTCACATTTGAGGTTCCATTCAAATTTATTTCCCTTATTTTGCAAAGAAGTGATGGGATGAGCAATCTTAGAGAACCCTACTAGGAACCTTCTATAGTAGCCAACTAATCCCATAAAATATCTGATGTCTAACACATTTCTGGGTGTTTCCCATATTCTAATGGCTTCGATCTTCTCTAGATCTATTGCTATGCCCTGCCTTGAAATAATGTGTCCCAAGTAATGGATCTTTCTTTGATAAAAAAAACACTTACTTATCTTGGCATACAACTGATGTTCTCTCAACACTTGCAATACCAATCTTAAGTGATGTTCATGCTCCTCTTCAGACTTGGAATAAATAATTTTTTGATCTAGGAATACTATGACAAACTTGTCCAAATAATTTCCGAATATGCCATTCATTAAGCACATGAAGACAGTTGGTGCATTGGTCAATCCAAATTTCAGCACTACAAATTCATAATTCCCATACCTGGTCCTAAAGGTTGTCTTATGAATGTCTTCTTCCTTGATTCTTACCTGATGGTATCCTACCCTCAGATCAATCTTTGAAAATATCTTTGCTCCTCTTAGCTATTCAAAGAGGTCATCAATTCAGGGTAGAGGATACTTTTTTCTTTATAGTGTACTTGTTCATCTGTCAGAAGTAAATACAAAGCCTCGAGGTTCCATCCTTTTTTTTGACAAAAACTACGGGTGCTCCCCAAGGTGAAACACTTGGACGTATATACCATTTCTTCAACAATTCTTCCCACTACATTTTTAATTCTTTTAACTCTAGTGTTCTCATTCTGTAAGGTGTTTTTGACACCGGGGAAGCTCCTAGCACTAAGACAATTGAGAAATCTATCTCCCTTCTTGGTGGAAATCCGGGTATTTATTGGAATACATCTTCAATTTCCTATATCACAAAGAAATATTCAAGGCTTGGCCCCTTTGTATTATCTGGATCTTCCACATGAACTGCATATAATTGAAATCCTTTCCTAAAACATCTTTTCAAATGTAAGGATGAAATCTCCCTTATAGAGATGGGTCTTGGAACTCCTTTCAAATGCTCTGTTTTCCATCTCCATCAAGACATGTAAATGTATTGTTATGACAATCTAGGACAGCATGATGCTTGTCCAAACCAATCCATCCCAATCAAAACATCATAAGACCCCAATGGTATGATATTTAGATCAATACTAGTATTCAATCCATTAAGACTTATGGAACAACTTGTGACCATATCATGGATTCTTCTTTTGGTTTCAGTGGCTAACTAAACCAAACTTTCTTTTCCAAGTTTAATTTTCTCCAAATGTAATCTATCCACTATGTTAGGATCAATGTAGCAATGACTTTATCCTAAATCAATCAAAATAGCAACAGGTTGATTTATGATCTTACCTTCCACCTTGATCATATTGGACTAGTACTCTTCTTTTTGATTATCTAAAGATGCATAGATTCTTCCCATATCTTTGACTGTTGTAGCCTCTTGGATGGTGTGCACAGTCTTCAATATATCCTTTATGTGTGGGAAATCCTTGTACAAGTGATATTCCTTGCATCCCCAACATTGGATTAGTGGTCTACGCCTTTTTCCCATGGGATATTCCTTCTTGAAATATCCCTTAGCATACTGATCTTGATGATTTCTATCAGGCTCATTCCTATTGAAGGGAGGTTTGAATCCTTTCCTCCTCTGATAAGACTTCACATTTTTCTTGTCCTTCCAATATTTTTGCAGGGATTCATTTCCCTTACCTTTCTCATACAGGTACTTATCCTTCCTGGTGGCCTCAGTCAAGGTCTTGGTTTCATCATACTTGATATTTTCCTTATAAAAGGTTGGCAATCCACTTAGAAATCTCTGTATTTTCACTTTCTCATCACCAATGAACTTGACATACTTCAACAATACCAAGAACTTCTTCTCGTACTCTACCATAGTCTTGATTTCCAACCTGAGTTCAAAGAACTCCTACATTTTCTTGTCATAGAAATGCTCTAAGTGGTACTCCTTATGGAAGTACTTCTTGAACTGCTTCCAAGTGATCCCACTTTCATTAACATGTTCCACTTGTTTCAGTTGGTCCCACCATAGTGTAGCTTTCCTGTGTAAGTGGTAGGTGGCAATACTGGCTTCCAGATTTGATGAATAGTTATGCAGCTGAAAGAATCTCCTCAGCCCAAGAAACCATGATTCAATATCATCTTCCATTTCCCTTTCACCATCGAAGGAAGGTGGCTTGATATTCCTTAGCTCTCCTTGCAAACTATCTATCTCTTGTTTCCTTCTTTGGTGTTTGACAAGAGACACCTATGGACTTCTTATGATATTATTCGATGTGTAAAAATTTATTTTTTAGTAAGGAGGTGAGTGGTGTCTATGAGCTTTGCTATCACTTCTGGAATAACCAACTATTCCATGATCATCTCTTCTTTCATGACACATGTCTTCTTCCTCTTGTCTTGAGTTCGATCCCTTCTTTGTTTGCCTCTGCAACTAATTTAATCAATGGAACACTCAAGCATTTATCTAACTTTTCTATCTCATTAGTCTCTCATTGTCTTCTTTGTAGCTCTGCACTTCTATCTTCAGGCTTCTTACCGTCTCTATTAACATTTCTTGTTCTCCTTTTCCCTTGCATCCATTGGACTCTGTCTCTGCATTATCAACTCTGGTATTCTATATTTCGGCCTCCTTATCATGACTGGAGGCTCCCTCACCTTCTTCCATTTCCTCAATATGCATCTTGAGCTGACGTGCTTAAGCCCCTCAATTCTAAAAAATGTGCAAGTGACCATTTTGTTAGAATGATGCATATGATAAACAAAAATTGCCAAACCATGCTACAGGTATATATATATATTTTGTTCATGGAGATCATATCCCCATTCTTCGAAAATAACAACGTCCTATTATGCCTGGCTGACATGTAATTTCACCCTACGCAGGAACTTCCTTAAAACCACTTCCCAGGTGACTACGATTAGGAACCGTGGCTAAATCCTTCCTCGACACTTTTATGTCTCAGAGACAACCAATTTGGCCCTTATCCCTTCTTCCCTCAGCACTCAAATTGCATGTGACCATGACCATGACCCTGTGCTTAGCCAAAAAAGAGCTTGTCTAGATCTTTGGGAATTCGTAACCTTCAACCAGGACCAGATCAACAATCCTTATCTGTTGGTTGTGGAGCCTGATTATCTTCCTGATTTATAGGTCTTTTACTTTCAACCGTGTTTATACCCCATGAAGTATTTACAACCCAGAAGTATGTACACTCTTCCACGAGGAGAGTGTAGAGGGGGGGTACCCCCTTTGCGGGGTCTAGGGGGCCTATCCCTCTAGCTGGGAGGTCTGGGGGCAAGCGGGCCCCCAACAGTGGTTCGGGGGTGAAGCCCCCGAAGTAAAA
The DNA here is from genome assembly GCA_009831015.1 of Picea engelmannii. Taxonomy (NCBI): domain Eukaryota; kingdom Viridiplantae; phylum Streptophyta; class Pinopsida; order Pinales; family Pinaceae; genus Picea; species Picea engelmannii. The sequence continues at coordinate 38,861 of ML810840.1, forward strand.
ATTTCCTTGTAAAAGTATATTGTAATTTCATTGTAAATCTGTACCGTTCATTATAAGGTCGCAGATCTAACGATAAATATTATGTTAGGGTTTTTTTCCCTAGAAGGAAACCGTCTTTTATGAGGGAAATGTATCGCAGCTATGGATGATGGTGAATATTGTATTCTAAGAGAGGAGACTATGAGAGAAATAAGAGGAAGTTACAGTGGGTTTTGTTGTAGATTGTATCCCTTCATTTGTTGGATAATAATAAAGGAAGGACCTGGAAATTTCTCTGGTGGACGTAGCCCACACTGGGTAAACCACGTAAATCTATGTCTCTCTTTTATTGTGTGTCTTCTGTGTTTTGTTTCTGCATTTTTTTTATTTTATTGCTCTGTGGTCCCGTTTTTCTAACAATTGGTATCAGAGCGTAAGGTAACTCGCAGGAAAAGAGGGTTACTGGTTCGAGTGGGAGCAATATCGGAAGATGGAAAGTTTAGGGTTGAGAAATTTAATGGCCAAAACTACCAGTTATGAAAGATGCAGATGGAAGACTATTTATATCAGAAGGATCTATTCCTACCATTGAGTGGAGTATCAAAGAAGCCGACGGCCATGAAGGATGAAGAATGGGAGATTCTTGACAGAAAGGCTCTAGGAACGATATGGCTAAGCTTGGCAGCGTCGGTGGCTTTCAATATTTCGAAAGAAAAGACAACGAAGGGTTTGATGGATGTGTTGGCCAAATTGTATGAAAAACCCTCGTCGTCGAATAAGGTATTTCTAATGAAGAGATTATTTAATATGAATATGTCATAAGGTGTGTCTGTTGTAGATCATTTAAATGAATTTAATACGGTTACTAATCAACTAAGTTCTGTAAAAGTGGACTATGATGATGAGGTTATGGCTCTTCTAATCTTGTGCTCATTTCCAGAAAGTTGGAATGGCTTGGTCATGGCTGTAAGTAACTCTGTCTCTGGTTCAAATGATTTAAAATTTGATGATGTTGTTGGTGTTATCCTTAGTGAGGAAATGCGATGGAAAAGCACAGGTGAGACATCAGGAAATGCGTTGAACATGGACAACAGGGGAAGACAAAAGGATAGAGGAAAGGGCTCAGGAAACCGCGGAAATTCTAGGAAGGGCAGATCCAAATCCAGACTTGGAAAGATAGAGTGCTGGAATTGTGGGAAGAAAGGACATATGAAGAAAGACTGTAGAGCTCCAAAGAAACAAAGAGATGGACAACAGGAGAGAAATCAGGAAGCAATTGTAACAGGTTATGAGTTACAAGATGCTTTGATTCTTTCTATAGATAATATTTCTGAGTCTTGGGTAGTAGATTCAGGGGCTTCATTTCATGCCACACCCCATAGGAAACATTTTCTAGATTATGTTCAAGGTGATTTTGGATAGGTTCATTTGGGTG
>ML810840.1:74377-107858 GCA_009831015.1 Picea engelmannii
ACATTAGTGATTAGGTTTAAATAATAAATAAACATAAAAACCCACATTTGATATAGTAAAAAGTAATTAAAATGAGTCAATAACCAAATTTACCATATCATTTTACACTTTTACCATTAAGTTTCAAAAAACCCTCATTTTACTCTCTGCATTCGGTGTCGATTTCCAGGCGTTACGAGCGATCATTTGACGAGCCGTCAGCAGCATTTTGGTAAGTTCTTCATTCATGATCTTTTCATGGTTTAAAAATTCAATTTCATTGGTAAAAAGTTTAGTTTTAAATTAGTTTTTTGAACCCTATTCGCGTGGAGGCATTCTCGCAGGTGGCCCATACGGGACTTGCGAGAATGACTCGTTCTCGTAGGTGGGCCTTAATCCGCCTACGATAAGTTCGCACTGTGCATAGTAGGGCACCTGCGAACAACGCATAACTCAAAAATTTATGCAACGTTTAGCCAATAGAAAGAATTTATTTCATGAATAAGATCATTAACCATGTTTCTATGTTCCTTATGCAGGTAAATAGCTACAATCATGGTGCTCGAGTGGCGGGAACGAGAGCACGAGGAGGATAACGCAAATGCTGAAAACCATCCTCCCACCATAGTTGCACTAAGAGACTGTGGTCTCTTAAAATACTTCCATATCCCGGGCATGAGATCCCAAGTGCGATTACGGGAATACCTAGTCCGAATGTGGGATCCGAACCAGCAAGTTTTCATTGTGGGAGCTCATACATTGACTATTGACATCGAGGACATATATTTCTTGACCGGATTATCCAGGCATGGGTCCTATGTCAGTTTGACCGGCAGCAGAGCAGGTGGTTTAAAAATGAGTGAATATTGCAACCAGTATTGCGTACTTGAGGCCGAAAGAAAGAAAGGGAAAGTGGCAATTTAGGGAGTAACTGACTTGACTCTCCGCACTATTCTCTTCACCATTGCTCAGATGGATAGAAGTGTCACTCTGCATATGGCATTGCAGAGCTATTTCCAGTACGCCATCGAGTGTACCGAGCCCCGGGTATTTAACTGGGCTGATGCAGTATTACGCAATATCAAGAAACAACTGACTAAGTGCAGATGTGGAGATATGAAATAGTTTGGATATGGATCGTTGTTAGTGTCTTTCTTCCAGGAGAGAGTCCCTGTGTTCAGACTACAGGCTGAGTGGGATATTTCGGGTCCTAGATATCCGAGGATGTTGTGATGGTATAGGCTCATGGCTCGGCATGTGGTAGGACCAATCGTCAAATATGACGATATTTTCTTTGACTGGTTGCAGAACCATATGCTAATGGTCGATGAATACGCATATGTCGGGTTGGATTTACAAGGAGATCCGTATCTAGCACTTCCTGAAGATGCTCATTGGGGAGACCTCAGTAAGAAATACACAAATTTTTCTCTTTTTAAATGTTTTTTGAAATTTTCATAATATATTTAAATGTTTTTGTTTTATAGATTTACCTGAAGACTAACATCAAATACTTCTTAATAACACAAATTTCAAACCATATAGACCTACTGGAAGTTCTCCTATCCGGCGATGAGGAGAGGCAGTAATAGCAGTACCACGGTATGCTGAGGATTATCTGACGGTGGAGCAGAATTTAGAGGGCCCGACAACCAATATTCCAGATATGACTCTGGAAGAGATTCCACGATGCGATCAGCGTCACACTGTAGGAGTTTCTGCAGCTATGGATCGACTACGCTGCAGAGTAGCTAGGGAAGTAGTGTGTTACCGTGAACGTCATCTGTGACATCACCTTGTAGAAGCTATGAGCTTCAAGTTTTGATATTTTGGTCTTCGGAAAAACTTTTGTAAAAACAAACTCTTTTGATCGTTATATATATACAGACGGCTTCTACCGTCTTACTTTATATAGTGTGGATTTAAAATGTGTTTGATTTATAAATTGTTCAAATGTCTGTCCAATACATAATTAGCCAATGCATCTGTTAACGTATTAAGACGTCTAGGAATATACTGATATTCAATGTAATCAAAATATCGTTCCAACAGGCGAATCCGCAAATACACTGGTAATAAAGTAGGACTTCAAATAGAGTAGAAATTACTTAGCTGTAGTACCACAAGCTATGAGTCGAGTCGCACAACCAAGTGACGAATTCCAAGTGAGATAGCATCAACCAATAATTCAATAACAACGCTATACTCAGTAATGTTGTTGGTTGCACGGCCAAGACATACACCTCGTAAAGATATAATCTCGTTTGTTGGGGCATAGATTGCCCATGCAGTGGAAGCTAGGTTCCGAGTACTACGACTAGCATTATCAGTGAAGCCAATATAAGGTAGCGAATACTCCGACATCTGACAATAAAACACAACATCACGTAAGGGTAGAGACCAGATAACGTCAAAAGCAAATTAAAGTAACACACACAAAGTATGATACATAAAAATACAAGTACTTCTGCACAAATAACTTATGCATAGTACTTCTTCAAGTACAACCCATTCCTGGGTTCACTCGAAGGTATACCATCGTAATCAACCATCTCATACGCTCCTTTTTCCAAAACTTTGTGGACAATGTAAGGACCACGCCACATTGGTTCGAATTTCCCAGCTCCTAAGACATCTTTATCTTGTTCATACAGAAGAACAAGATCTCCTTCAGAGAAAACGCGAGGCTTGACATGCTTGTCATACTGTGCTTTAACACGTTTATTCTGGGCTTCAATTACAAGAGTGGCATCACGTCGAGTCTCGTCTAATCGCATCATATACAACCGACGTTCCTCTTCAGCAGAAGTATTGGGTAAGAGTTCTACAGCTAGCTTCAGAGAAGGTATCTCACATTCTATTGGCAGAATGGCTTCCATGCCATAAACTAATCGAAAAGGTGTAAACCCTGTAGCGGATTTAACAGATGTCCGATACGCCCACAATGATGAAAACAACATCGTGTGACAGTGGTGTTATGAATTCCTATCATCCGTCGAATCATAGTTATGATAAACTTATTGATTGCTTCGACCTGGCCATTAGCCTACGGATAATAGGGTGTTGAGCTATCATGACGAAGACCCAACTTTTCTGTAAGTTCAGACATCATAAGATTCCTAAAATGACTACCATGATAGGTAACGATAGCCTGAGGAACACCAAAATGAGCTATGACATGGTTGAAAAGAAATAACGCTGCGGTATTTCCAGTATTATTGAATGTTGGCATCACGTTAGCCCACTTTTTAAAATAATCAACAGCTACAATAATATAACCATGCCCCCTGTCCGAGTGAGGATTACATGTCATGAAATCAATGCCCCATTGTGCAAAAGGACCAACTAAGACCACAGGATGAAGGGAAGCAAGATGCGACCGAATCTTTTGATTGTAGGTCTGGCAGGTATGACACTTCTAAACAATAGTAATGCAGTCATTGAACAAGGAAGGCCAAAAATATCCTGCACGTAAGATCTTCTGAGCAGTAGCATACCCAGACATATGACCACCACATGCTCCCTAATGGCAGTCATTCAAAGCTTTCTCAGCTTCGTCAAAAGTAAAACAACGCTGAAAGACCGAGTCAATGCCTCGACGGTAAAGAGTATCCCTGAGGATAATATATTGACGTGATTGATAACGGATACGACGACATTTGGCGCTAGACAAGGTAGGCCGGAAAGTTTGAGTTTGGAGATATATAATGATATCTCCGTACCAAATATCGTCAGTACTGATAAGGAAAAGTGATTCGTCAAGTAACAAATCGACTGCTACACTTTCCGTGGCAGAGTGGGGAAAATCAAAAATTAACTCAACAAAAACTAAGGATTTCTTCGACGTGGTACGATCGAATTCCAAGTCAAACTCTTGGAGAATGACAATCCAGTTAGAGTACTTTCCCTCCAGCAATTGACGTGTCAAAATATGTTGCATGGGGTTACAATGTGAAATCACTGTAGTTTTCCTGGAGAGAATATAATGACGAAAACATTGAACCACTTGAACAGCAGCCAGAGCCAGCTTTTCAACATGTTGGTACTTGATTTCAGTGGGAGTGAGACTTCGACTCATGTAATATATAACATGTTCATCGTGTGCATCATCCTCCTGAATGAGAACCATGCCGATAGTATACTCAGAAGCAGCTAGATAAAGAAAGTAATCCCGACTATAATCAGGAGGGAAAAAAAGTGGAGATTTCGTGAGGGATAGCTTCAAAGATTCAAAAGCGTTGTTGGCAACCTTATCCCAAACAAACTCTGAACCTTTCTTTAGAAGACATGTAAAACCATGAGTAATCTCGGCGTAATTAGGGATGAAACGACGAAGAAAGTTTGCTTTCCCCTGCAAACTTTGTAACTGGTGTAATGAAGAAGGAGGAGGGAGATTAAGAATCACCTCAACCTTAATAGGATCTACCCAGATCCCTTGACGTGAAACAATGAAACCGAGGAGATGGATAGACTCTACGCAAAAGACACCTTTATGAGGATTCAGGCGAATGCAATAGAACCGACAATGAACGAAAATTGCTCGGAGATGATTAGGGTGATCGACTCGACGTAAAGAATGAGCTGGCAAGTCGTCCAAATAAGGTTGAACGATATGATTTATATCGTGAAACGCATAAGACATAGCACGTTGAAACATTGCACCTACGTTCTTAAGACCGAAGGGAAGTTTTCTATAGGCGAAAGTACCCCAAGGACAAATAAAAGCAGTTTTATGTTGGTCCTCAGGAGCGATGTTAATTTGATTATAGCCAGAAAATCCATCCATGAGAGAAAAGATTTCACTGTCGGCACAGTCATCGACGATCTGGTCAACGAAAGGGGTTGGAAAGTTTTCCTTTGGACAGGCTTTGTTAATATCCCGATAATCAACACAAACACATATACTACCACCTTTCTTATCAATTGGTACAGGGTTGGAAACCCATTCTGTCAGAGCCACGGGATAAATAAAACCGGCTTTGAGAAGCTTTTCAACTTCGAGTTTGATAGCTGTCGCTTTACGTGGATGGACAGGACGGAGGCACTGCCGGACTAGTTTAGCTCTAGGGCATGTCTTAATTTCATGGACAACAATAGCAAGGTCGATACCCGACATCTCTTCGTAACTCCAGGAAAAGATATCACGAAATTCTTTAAACAAGGAAGTATAAGTGACAATTTCTTCGAGAGAACACGAAGCTCCAATATGAAAATTTTCAACTATCCCAGGTTTAATTAAAATATCAATGGGTATCATGGGATAAATATTACTGAGGTTCCCTTCCGCAAACACATCCCGTGTAGATCCGGGAACGGTCGATATGACAACAACGGTCGACGGAGTCGAAATCCGCTGGTAATTCCCGAGAGTGTGTTGTTCCAGAAACAATATGGAACGATGATGCCCATCGTCCCAAGGTGTGTCGGCCATGATGGACATGATCATCTTGTCAGTGGGAAATATGACACGGAAAGGATTAGGAGACAACTCATCAATAGGGGGTGTAGAAGGTATTGCCGATTGAATCGCATGATAAGCAGACTCGACCGGACTTAACGACATGACGTCGCCGAAACGAGTATGATCTCCAAGGTCAGGGACTATCCAAAGGTCAGTAGAAACAGGAAGTTCATGAGGTACAGTAGAGATCATATTAATAGAAGAAACTGACGGGCGTGGAATATCGGGTGGTGGTGGTATGGGGAAAGTACCCATTAACGAAGAGTCTTTTAAAAGACCGACTCCAACATTCTCGTAACCCGGTGGGGTTTTAGCTATAAATGGCACGTTGCCAGTGCGAGTATCAGAATTAAAGAAGGAAAGTTGATCAACCGTAATGACCTTTCATTGATGGGGAAAACGGACTACATGGAAAAGTGTTGACACAACAACACGCATAGAATCTACCCAGCTACGACCAAGTAGAATATTATAATCCAAGGGAGCATCGAAAACTTCCACTTCCACTTGGACTGTCTTACCTTCGAGAGTAATAGGCAACGATGGAAGAACACCATAAGGCTTAAAACCAGAGTCGTTGAAGGATCTCAAAGTATTTTGTGATTCATTTAAAGGAGGAGAGCCAATGGATTTCCAACAAGTAAAAGACATTACACACGTAGAGGCACCCTCGTCAATAACAGTTCGACAAATGTTCTTGTCGACAACCACAACTTGTATATGAAATGCAAGCTGTGGGGGTAACCTTGGAATATGATCTTCCAAGTCAAAGGCTATAAGATTCATATATGTAGGATCGATTCCACCTATGGCTTTCAACAGATCCCTTCGTTGTGTGGGACAAGACTGAAGGACTTCAAGGGCAGACATCGTTGAAGGTGCTTGGGCCAGTTCTTCGACAATGCTATAGTGTTGGGTTGCACGAGCATGAGGATTGAATGTTGATTTCTTAATGACACCTTTCAGGGGTGGTCGTATAATTGCATCAAGGCTCGGTCATTTGAGATGAAGAGGACCGTTGGTGGGTGGAGTCGGTGGAGAGGGTTGTACCAAAGGAGGAGGTAAGTCGTCAACCTTCTCTTTAGATGGAGTATAGTCTTTATCTCTAGTGGTAAGTGCAACGCTGTCTTTCGTAGAATCACCGGTACACATCAAAATGTATGATGTCGTAGAAGTAGATGGTTGGTCATGGATGACCAAGGAGGCCTGTTGCTGAGACGGGAAGGGTTGGGACAAGACTGCCGGTGTGGAGGGTTTCAGCGTTCCTTGAAGGAACTTATTAACTTCGACACGTCTAGGACAATCCTTCGTGTAGTGATCGTCACCACAGATAAGGCAAGGGTAACGTGGTTTGCGCTTATCCCGATCATCAACAAGAGGGGTTTTAGTTTGCTCATTTTGATTATTATTTTTACCAGTCGGCATAGACTGAACAACGTTCACTTCAAAAGTTTTACCGGTGGGAGGAGAAGGAGACGGAGCATTTTGAACATTAGAAGAATTGGATTTAGGGGTTGTACTTGACACAGAGTGTGAGTGGGTATGAGTAGTACCAATCACACCATCAACTGCATGAGAGGCAACTAGAGTAGTTGAAGTGCTAGAAGTACCAGGACGAGGTAAATCAGATAGTAGGGTGTAAAGTGTTCCCGTTTGCAAATAAACGAGATCAAGATACTAAGTGCGACTTATAGCCTGCTCCTCCGTAACAACACCACCCATAGAAATGTCTTTACCAATTTCGTTCATGAAAGATTTTGTAAGCCATTCTGCCAGTAACTGATCAGGGAGTTCAAGTTTGATGAGACATCGTCTTCTTTGCCACTCATGAATATGATCCGATATATGAGTGCCTTTAGTTTGTTTGAAAGAGGTCAGAATCTCCGTCCCAGTATCGTAACGGATCGGTAACTGGTAATGTGTGAGAAAATCCATAGCTAGGGTGTTGAAATCAGAAAAGAAACCTCGGGGCAATTCAATATACCACTTCGCAGCAGCACCAGTAAGGGTTCTTTGAAAAAGACGTAGATGAATGGATTCATCCATCAGCGAGTTGGACGAACACCATAAATGAAAGGTCATGATATGATTATTTGGGTCCTCTCCTTCCTTGCCATCGAATTTCATAATATCCGATGGAATCTTAGCAGGAATAGAAGGCCATTAGGGAGAGTGACGAATAGGATCATTGAGAATCCTAGACAAATCTGGAAAATCCAAGGTAGCAAGAAAAGGAAACTGTCGATTCACTTGTGGGTACTGGTGACTTTGGGGTGGAAGCCCTATCGTCAAACCAGTAGGACCGTATGTAGTCTGCCGATAGAGGGAAGACCCTGGCTGATTCGGTGGTGGCTGGATAGGATAGTAACCCCAAGGATTGTGACCTTGAGTTTGAGTAGGGACCTGAGGTTAAGTAGTCTGACCCAAACCCCAAATAGGATTAGTTATACTCGGATAAGGTTGGCCCACAGAAGGGACAGTTTGTTTCCCCCCAACATTTTGAGGAAAGTTTCGTAGAAGTTGATTCCAATACTGGGCCAAGTCAGGAGGTATGTTTTGTCCAAAAGGTGAAGTTGGTCCCCCTATACTTCCACCCAAAATTTTTGTACCAACCATAGGTTGTGTAGTAACTGTGTTGTGTCCGGGAAAAGGAAAAGGAAAAGGAACCGTACCACCCTGTCCACCAACATGAATCTGAAAGTTGGGTGCAACAGTTGGAATAATGCCACTAGGATTAGGATTACCAGAAGGAAATTGAGGGAGTGTCGGAATAAAATCGGGAATAGGATGCCTAGGAAAAGGAGGACCACCTGGAGAACCGGCTGTGGTTTGTGGAGGTGTTGGATTAGAAGCATTCAACAAAGCATTCAACGCATGGTAACCAGTAGGTAAATTTGGGTTAGCCTCAGGCATTCACCGGGTATTGATAGGAGCAAGGGTAGTTGCAGGAATTTCGGTTTGGACACTCGTAGTATTCGCGAGATGGGTCATCTCAGGAGGAAGAACAAAATGGTAAGTGGTCGCTACAGGTGTAGTTTCTATCTCAGGAGATACTGGAGGGTTGATTTCGTAAACCGGAGGTGACTTAGTACCGAAAAGGACTCGTCAGAAATCACCTGACCACAAAGGATCTTGTCCTACTACACCAGAAGAAGGTCCAACAGTTGATTCAGAAGATGTAACAACTACTTCTTCAGAAGGATTTAATTTCACAAAAGGTCGTTCACCACGACGAATGCGATAGTCCTCTCTAGTATTGGTAATTCGAAAATCTTCTAGAGAATCAGTGTGTTCTACCCGTGGAGGCGGTGTAGAAACATCTTGGACTTCACTTTGATGAGGGGAACCTTCAGGGGTACCCTCAGTTGTCACCATAGGTAAGGGTTGTGAAATGTCCGGATGTTCCGGAGATAAACCTTGCATTCTATGTGAACGTCGTGGGGGAGAAATTGTAAACAATTCACAAGCTCCGCAAAGAAAATCCTATGGTCAAATGCAAGAAACAAACAACACACACTAGTAAAGAAAATCTAGGAAGCGAGCACCAAGCAAACAATACCTTCTAATTTCGAAGCCACTAGTTGGTGATGAAATCCAATGTCGCAACAATGAGATGAGAAGGGGCGGGGCTAGGGTGGAAAAGTTACGTTGACCACCTGCTTAACGGACTTACACCCTGGTCGAAGCTCTCACAAATAATCGTGGGTATACCCTCCAAGGAGCCCCAGCGAGTCTGGCCAATGTCAATTCCAGGTACTGTAAAGACTTTCCCCTTCACAGTCACCTTGGGTAAGAACCTAGAGAGATAGGCCACTAAGGTCACCACAAACAACAGTAAAACCTGGGGGAACAGTCATCCGTCCGATCCACATGCAAGGGCAGGGTATCGAGCCTGAAATCAACTCAAAGGCTTCCACTCATCATTGTGGGTATACCTCAGAGTGATCCCCGTAATACGTGCAATCTCTACACCGATGTCAACAAAGCAGGGTTAGTAACTCTGCCAACACCAATGCGACCTAGTGCTTGACCCTTGTGTTAGAAGGGTGTCCCAGGACAATACATTGCAAATGGAATTTAACACTCCCTAACTCAATATGCTATTGTGTGTTTATGAGCTTTTGGAGAGTGTATCTCCCTTCCTACTCCAAAGCACTAGCGTAGCTAAATGTTGGTGTAAAAGATCAATAAAAAAGAGTTTACTAGATAAATTTTAGGATTACGCAATGCTTTTTAAGAGCTGTTGTTTACTCAAAGATAACGGAAGTGAAACTCATGTTGTATGACTCTGACCCAAATAATGCAAGGATGATAATGAAAAACAACACTTTTCATTCCATGAATCCTAGTTATGGGAGAGAGAGAAAATTTTCCAAATCAAATCAATACTATCATGCAATGCACAATTTCCTTTCAGATGTCAATGCAAACAACCATTTATCAAATGACAATTTCTATGTGTCTTTTCCAAATACTTCAACAAAACTCTAAAATTTGATTTTTCAATGTTTTCTAAAAGGCAAAAACAATGTTTTTGAAAGAAAAACTTATTATTCACTTTCCAAAAAGAATTCCAACTATGTCAATGAGAAATCATAAAACCAAATCTTAAAGAATGAATCAATAACAACCCAATCACTTCTTTCAATGAAAGAAAAAACAAAACAAAGAGCAAACCAATGAGTCTTCTCAATGCAAACAAAAATGTTCTTTTGAACCAACAAGCAAATGAGAAACACCGAACACTTAACTCTCAACCAATCACTGGTTCTCAGCCAACTAGATACACTCAAATCCAGGAGTCAGAGAGAATGAATTTCCAATAAGAGCCAAGAAATGAAAGTCAAGCTACAAAGGGCAAGAAACACCTTGAAACCCTAAAACAGTTCAAGCATGCAAACTAAAGCAAGACAAGTATCAATCAATGATCCAATAAGCCTATCAAAGGTGAAACAATTGATCTGAGCAGTCAAAACTCATATTCAAAATTTTCAAAAATCTTGCTCGCAGGCAAGCTGTGTAACACAGTGCGAGAAGATAGGATTCTCGTAGGGAACCTTGAAGCAAGGTGTGAGGTGTTCGCATTGGACCCTATATGCAGGGTGCGAACTTGACCAGTTCTCGTAGGCTGCAGTTAAACGCAGTGTGAGAAGTCCTGAAGATGCCAATTTTTTTGAAAATGAAGGCAGAATTGACAAAGGCTTATAGACCCAGAAGGTCTCTCAAGATATCCTGAGGACTCAGAGACTGATAAAACAAGAGAAAAAATGGAACCACAGAAAATGGCCACATAAAAATACAAAAAGCCACCAAAAAAATGGGATATTTCCCCAGTGGAGTTGCCAATTTTGTTTCAGGATTAATCCGTAAGTGCAGACACAAACCGATCTCCCTAGATCCACCTGGATCTAGAACAAAACAGGACAGAATAATACTCTTTCCCTAGATTTATACTATTGAATGAACTAGGAGGCAATGATCATGGGCATACCTTATGAACGCTTCCTTGGGTCTCTGTTGTTCCAAGCTTTGCTCCAATGCTCTTGTATCGTTTATACCATAACAAAACAAACCAATCGAAGTGAAGACAATTCAATATATTCAACAATTAATCTATACATATGATCAAGGAGTTATGTAATAAAGTGACATCATCTTTATGGGAAAGGGACATATTACTGTATTCAATTGATAGAAAGTAATACTTACAACCTGAGCCTTGATGTTGTAGATCTCCTTTCGATGGCTCCTAGCTTTGACACACACACTTTCTCATGCATGAAGAAAATCAACCACTTTTGATGACCTTGCTGGTGTCTCTAGCTGCTGTAGCATCAGTCCTTCATACAATATTGCACTAATTCTCCAATAAATCTCTTACTAGCTTGCTGCTTAACCCTTCCATGAGAATTCCTCTCAGTTTATAAGAGAGAATGGATTAGTTACTTGGATAGGAAATGATCACCAAGATATCAGGAAAGACAGTACTTAGATAACCATTCGAATGCCAACTCATCCTTCTGGAAGATTCCCTTCTAGAAGGCTTGAGAACTTCATCTTTTTCTTCCTTTAGAAGATGTTCGCACCCTGATAGTTAGGTACAGTGCGAACCCCTCTCACCCCAGCTTAATGCAACCTGTGAGAATCAGGCATTCTCGCAGGTAAATATATAAGTAGCATGCGAACCTCCCTTGAAAGTATGATTTCTGGAAGCAGACAAAGGTAACTTTTCTTAGGAAAGTGTTCTAGTGAAGAGCTTGATTTTTCCATCATACTTACATCATTATGACAACCAAAATTGTGGATAACACCGTTGATGACTTACACAATAGGTGATCACTCTGGAGGAAAATGGAGCAGCGTTTATTCGAAACCTATGAAGTCCTGAACGCCAAAGTCTCGAAGCAGACATAGTTCATTCGATCTAAAAGATCGCTTCAGGAGTATTCTCAACCGTTGATCATACTATAGCAAAAGTTGAGGCTTAAAACTTTCGAAGCCCAGATACACGAAAGGATATCGTCCGTTGATCAAGAGAGGGACACGCATCAACGATTTTTCATCTCCAGAAGATTGACGTACGGAGGAAAGAAGGGGTTGAGACTCGAAATATCTGAAGTCCAGAGACACAAAGGAGATATCGACCGTCGATCTGATCATTTTCACTGACAACCGTTGATAAAAACACAGTGGAAGCATAGCATATGCATAATATTCTGAAGACTCAGAGTAAATGGTGGCCATCCATCACAACACTTGATTAAGTCTTAGTCATTGGATTAAGGAATGAAAGGATACATGTAAGAATCGAGGATAACCATTGATTTGGTTATAACATATAATGTGAACCGTCCTATCTGTTCGGTGATATCATATTCAGAAGATTTGAAAGGTTTGAAGTCATGAAGACTCGAAGGGAGAAGACCCAAACTCGTGACAATCGTCCATCTCATCGAGAGAATGAATCGTGGTCGTTGAATTGATAAGTGCTCATGCACTCGTCTCGCCTAACACAAGGTCACTGTCTTCAATCATATGGCCAAGATATTTTAAAGGGAATAATGTATGGGTTACTTAAATTGTTAATCTTGTGGTTCTACAACATTGGTCATATAAACATGTTTCAAGGAAGCATTGATTTATGTTATCACAGAGACGAAGGAAATCAATCCATGACTGTGATCAATTTGTAAAAGGAAAAGTGGATGCCGGGTGGAATGTTGAAGACTTGGATTGATGAATTGGTGTTATCATAGGGGAAGACCTAGGGTTCAATGCTACAATAGTGCACCAAAAAAACCCTAACTACTAGCCCTTTCAGCAACACGTGCGAAGCAGATGAATTCTCACTTGAGGTAGAGGCAAGGGTGGTTGCAAAACTCAGGTGTCTGCAACCTTAGCTAGGACACAGATCTGTGATTGTACTACTTAATAAAGAAATTAGCACCGTCAGTTCCTCAATATATAGTCAATAATCACTTCTCTTATAAGACAAAACTTCGCAGCATTAACACTGATCTAATGTATTTAAGAACTTATCATAAGTAAATAGGTCAGATTTGGTAGATCAAGCACTGAGCATATTCATGTATATCAGATCTATCATTCTACCTATCAGTAGCACTAAGCATAAGAAAATCGATCTAAGCATATCAGATCACTTTGCATATAACATATGAACACATCAAGGAAAAGCACAAGCACATAACACAATGTTTACGTGGTTCACCCCCACCCTAGGGCTACGTCCACCAACTCTTCTTCTTTATTTCCTTTGGTCAATCTGTTACAAGCACAGAGCCTAAAAACCCTTACTCCACATGAGACAGAAGACTTGCACATCTTGCTAGATCCTTCTTCCTTGCGTTACAACACTAAGCCTCCTATTGTATTGTACAAGGACTTGCACTCAGCTCTGCAATTTTTACACAGAATGCACAAAGCCTTGATCACACAGATACAACTCTTGTCACTTAGCCTACATCACATAGATATGTCATTTATCCCTCCTCTATATGGACTAGACATATATATATATACATACAAAATAGGCCTAAATATGGGTAAACCCATGGGTCGACAACCCATTCCCATTACATATTCCCAAAAACTGAAAAAGGGGCCCAAAAAGGGGGCCGAGATCCTGTGATCTCCGTTGTCTTGCGCTCCTCCTTTGACATGCTATCGAAGTTCCAAAATAGGTCAAAATGACCAATAAATTACCAAAAATTAGTCAAGGGCCAACAGACCCCCAATACTCACCTGTGACTCATCCCAAGTCACTCTGGTCTGAACAATTCTGCCTCGAATGCCTCGAGCTTGGCTCGAGTTTCTTTGACCTATTGCTTTGTTGTGGCCTCTTGGTTGGTGAACTTTTGGATCACTACATCGTTCACTGGCCCTTCTAGCCACTATTATGCTATGATGACGAGTTGTTCTATCTCTTCTCCTTGGCTCTCGACCTCTGTAAACAACAAGCATGCCTTATCCTACATAGGTTGAAGACATTGAGTGACTTCCATCACTCTTCTTTGAAGCATATGGATCTATTGCTGAGTTGTACGTTGTTCATGAGACCTCTTCATTTTGTCTATAGCCGACAGGGCCTTAAGTTTCACCTGTAGTGTATTTGCGTGTTGCTTTTCTTCCTGGAGTTGTGACTCCAACACCTGTAACTCAACGTTCTCAGTGAGCTTTTCATAGGTCTGAGCATTGCAGTTACTCAACTTCTTGCACTACAAGGAAAGATATTTTAATATGTTGACTGTTTTGCGAGTATTTTATTCCTTGAGGCCTCTTACATATTGAGGGGTCTTGGGCACATTACGGAGCTCCAAGTCTACTATGCGATGTTGGAGCTACTAGATTACTTCTTCAAGTTCTACCACCTACTGTGGAACTCTCTCTTCAATATTTACTTTGATGATTATCATAGAGAGAAGTGCTCTGTGAACTAGTTCCTTTACTTCGAGTTTCTCTGTGAACAACTATTCCTTTTCTTTATGCAACTAGGATTTTTCTTCATCGAACTTCCCTTATAGATCAAGCTTCTCTCATTCTACAACATTGCGTTGGTCCTCAAGGTCTTTCTGTACTTGCGCTAAAGCCTGGGTGGCTTGTGATGTTTCTTCCTGAGCTCGTCGAAGGTGAGCTTCGACTGTATCAGTGATGCGGTGGAGTTGAGATGACTTATCACCTAGTCTTTATGTTTCTGCTAATAAAGGTGTAGTAGGAACTGCATGGATGGACTGTAATTCTTGCTTCATGCCTTGAAGTTCAACTTTGATCCGATTGAACACCTCCTCCTTCTTAGCTTCTTTCTTCTCTGCTATCTATAGCGAAGCATCGTTCAATGTTGCGACGATAAAGTCGAAGTCATATGAAGTGAGGGTGGTCTCAAATTTGGTCCTGGTTGCTTTTGATTTCTTTCTCGAGGAAGATTTCAGAGGGGAAACCTTCCTTTTCTTCGAGGGATCCTCTTCGTCTCTAGGTGGTGTAACTTTTCCTTTCTTTTGTTCCACTTCTATGCCATCTATCTCTCTGGCATCTCCTCCTTGCTCTGCTGATATGGAAGCGGTCTTCACGGATGCATTGTCTAGATCATGGACTTCTTCTTTCTTCTTTGTCTTGTTAGGTCCAGGGGTATCATGCATTACTTCGGGGATATTGATATCAGATATTTCCGCAATGTATGTTGGGATGAGGAGGTACATCGACCACGCCTTGGTGATTTCCTCCAAATCATCCTATGTTAACTTGTAGTATGATTGCAGTTGTTTCTTGTGTTCATCAGTGCATGTTGTGATATAGATGAAATGGCAGTCCATGTTGAATTTCATCAAGGGCTTGAACCTGTGGAGAGTGTTTGGGGTTATATGAGGCTCATACTGGATAGCGGTCTTCAACTAGTTGTAATAGGTGTGGAAGACAGAATTTGATTGCCACTGCTTGTTCATATCACTGGAGTAACACAACGTACTAAACTTTGTGGCCAGTGGTTCAAAGGGATCGATGTCCAGGAAGGTCGCACCTTCCATCATCTCCCATGCAATAAAATAGATCAAGATGAGAAAATAGTTGAAGTGGAACTCATATCCTTGATCCTGCGCTTCCTTGCAGTCCAGTTCTAGCTAGTTTACAAGGTACTTCGACCAATTCATTTGAATTCCTTCTGTACACTTCCCTATGAGGTTGACTACGAACCCCGTGACTTGGGTGGGTTGATTCTTTTGCACCAACTTCCCTGCAATCAATTATAAGGTGAGGTACACTGTGCCACTCTGGATAGAAGCTACCTTGTAGCCTCGCGTGCCCTTCTTGACGTCTCAGTAGGTTTCTTTAATATTCTGTTCCAGATCATAATTTGCGGTCTTTCTAGGTTAGAAATATTGTGTGTCAGGGCCTTGCATGCTCATACCTGTGATCTGGTTGATCAATGTTGGATCCACTATGATGTGGTGATTCAACCACAATTATCCACCATGGTAGCAAGACAACAACAACTTGGTGCATGCATTCACTTCTTGGTACCTAACGAAGTGAGTAATCTTCATGACATTGAGCAGTGTGGACTGCGTGAGGTTCATGGTCCATGACTGGGGAACAATATTTGAGTTCTTTCCCTTGGTT
This sequence comes from Picea engelmannii, assembly GCA_009831015.1. Taxonomy (NCBI): domain Eukaryota; kingdom Viridiplantae; phylum Streptophyta; class Pinopsida; order Pinales; family Pinaceae; genus Picea; species Picea engelmannii. The sequence continues at coordinate 90,447 of ML810840.1, forward strand.
CTCTTCAGATACTTGTGCAGGGCAAGCATGTTTTATACCTTCCTGTCACCAAGGTTGATGTCACTAAACTTCAATGCTGTGATCTTATCTTGGTCTGTGCACACTGCGCGTATCCCTTTAAGGAGGTACACAGTGACCAAAGTGTACTCAAACTCTCTGGGTACACTGTCTCGATTGATTGCACCACTTAGAGGTGGTAGGTAGGTGGGTAGATTTCTAGGAATCAACTTAGTAGTCACAAGATCATCCCTTTTTTTAGTTCGCTTCTCATCGGATGACCGGGATGGACCGGATCAAGCAATGGACAGAGAGGTCGATATTCCTATTTCCAATGATGCTTGTATACCTGTAGACACTCCTCTTTCAGACATGAGTCTCTCTGTTATCAATTCGAGGATAACTTTCATTACTAATTCTTCAATTGTGGTGAGCTCGTCAGACATATGCACTCGGGATTAAAATTATCGGGGTCACGATGGTCTTAGACACTACACTAGAATAACAACAAGGGTGCAATGATCACTGTAGACAAGTCAATTAGTCCGCGGGATTCGAATTTTTAGTTATAAAAAATGTTCTCCATGCATGACGCGATGGGATAAGTAGGCAACTTGGAAACAGTTCACTTGCAATGGTTATGAGCCTCCATTAATTGTTGTTCGATCTATTATGGTCTGGTGTCGAGATATAAATGTTTTTCGATCTATTCGAAGAGACATTTGAATGGATATATCAGCCACAACGGTTATATTGCTTCATCATGATGAATTTCCCTATGTCACTATTTTGATATCCCGAAGAAGCTCCAATTCTGCAAATTTTATCTCTATGAAGTTCCCTCTGGAACCTTCTACAACTTATCTCTCTTCTTACTTTGTTTCCTTAACTTCTTTCTAGTGAGCTTTGTCTCGGTAGTTCATTTTCCATTCTAATTCTTTTCTTCTTTTAACATAGTCGTTGTGCGTTGTTGAGATTCTTTCCTAGGATTCAGGGGTAATACCTTTTATTTGACTAGTATAGGTACTTTAGTCTTCTGGGAGTCTTTTGATGTTCCTACTTCAACATAAGGGTCTCTAGTGTCAAATAGCTTCAATTTGTTCTCTTATTCTTCAATCAATTGTGCGATCCTTCTAGCCATGATATCTTTTAAGTCTTGTTTCTTCTGCTCCAAGGATTCTTCTTCTTCCTTTTGTCTGGCTTGAGCTCTGTCAATGCAAAGTTTTCCTATTAACATGGTAAATTGGGTGTTGTCTTCAACAAACTTAATAATCTCAAAATCTCCCTCTGTCAAAGTTCCATTAACATTCATAGGTATCTGAGCGAGCTTCCCACATAAGTTTACCATCTTTCCTTTGAATAGTCCTATTCCTCCTAATGAATGGATCATAGCATGCCTCCCTATAGGTTCCCAAGTTCTTTCTTTCATGATATTCACTTGTGTTTCTTCATCTAGAACACAGTCAATGTCGAAGTCTCCTATTCTTTCTTCATTGCATTATTTTTCTTTAAAGATCTCTGATATCCTGACATGTCGGTGATCATTCAGGGTTTCATTTATTTTCAACAATACTTTCAATGATTATTTCTAGGGTTCTTTTGTAGCCTTAGTTTCTGGATCTAGCTTGGGGATCTCCTGGTTCAGAGTCATTCTTTCAAGCTTAGCAATCATTCTAGGGAAATCCAACACTTCATGGTCCATAGCCTGACAACAAAGACAATTAGGTATTCTTCCAGGTCATTCCTTAGTAAGATGTCCCGGTCTTCTACAACTATAACAAAGGGTCAATCATTTTTTTTATTTTAAATGATCCCTAACCTCTCTTGTACTATGCACTAGGATCATGGTAGCTAACCTGCAACAAATTCTTTCTAGGATCCTGCATCCATTTGTTAGTCCAAACATTATTTCTATGCACAGGTATAATATATATTTCACTATGTTTGTTAGATCTACTCATATCAAACCTTCTTTCATATATTAATCCCCTAGCTTTCAAACTAGGACAAACTCTATTAAAAATACCTAGTTCCATACTCTAGAAACAAAAATTTTTCACTTATCTTACTTCTACAGAGCATAAAGATTTCAGATCTAAAATTTTTAACTATTCTTACCTTTATCAGAGCACAGAGCTTGCAGATCTTACCTCTTTTAATCAGAAATTCCCACTTTTACCTTTCTTAGAGAACAAAGATTTTAGATCTTAATTCTTTTCTTCAGATCTGATCTCCTTTCTTCAGATCAGGCTTCTTTATTTTATCACAGGGATTTATAAGTCGAGTATAATACTGATTGTTAGGGCATAGATCTGCGCACATAGCTTTCACAATTTTAGGATGAATCTTTGCACAAAGCTTCTTCTTTGTCAGTTCCCAGCAATAACATTTTTAGGTCCTGGCAACAAAACCATTTGTTGGCACAGGGGTAGACCCAGGGTTCAATGCTATAATAGTGGACCAACAAAACCCTAACTACCGACCCTTTTGAAAACACCTGCAAAGTAGATGAAGTCTCACCCGAGGTAGAGGCAGGGGTGGCTGCAAAACTTAGGTGTCTGCAACCTTAGCTGGGACAAAAATATGTGATTGTACTCCTTAATAAAGAACTTAGCACCATCAGTTCCTCAATATAAAGTCAATAACCACTTCTCTTATAAGACAAAACTTCACAACATTAACACTGATCTGATTTATTTAAGAACTTATCATAAGTAAATAGGTCAGATCTGGTAGATCAAGCACTGAGCATATTCATGTATATAAGATCTATCATTCTACCTATCAGTAGCACTAAGTATAAGTAGATTTATCTAAGAATATTAGAGCACTTAGCATATAACATATGAACACATCAAGACAAATCACAAGTACATAACACAGTGTTTATGTGGTTCACCCACACCCTGGGGCTACGTCCACCAAATCTTCTTCTTTATTTCCTTCGGTCAATATGTTACAAGCACAGAGCCTCAAAACCCTTACTCCACATGGAACAAAATATCTATGCAACTTGCTAGATCCTTATTCCTTGCGTTGCAACACTAAGCCTCCTATTGTATCGTACAAGGACTTGCACTCAGCTCTGCACGTTTTACACAGAATGCACAAAGCCTTGATCACACAGATCCAACTCATGGAACTTAGCCTACATCACATAGATATGTCATTTCTCCCTCCTCCATATGGCCTAGACATCTATATATACATACAAAATAGGCCTAAACATGGGTAAACCCATGGGCTGACATCCCATTCCCGTTACATATTCCCAAAAACCCAAAAAGGGGCCCAAAAGTGGGCTGCGATCCCATGATCTCCAGTTCATCTTCCGCTCCTCCTTTGACAGGTTGTCGAAGTTCCAAAATAGGTCAACATGAACAAAAAATTCCCAAAACTTGGTCAAGGGACAATAACTGGTGGTCCCAAAAGTTATCGTAAATGAACAAGTTAGTTATAACTTGTTGCACAAGTCAGCTCAACAGTTTAAAAAAGTTTTGAGCATAATCCACTATAAATAAAACCATGATTGGTTCACTTGAAACAATGCTTGTGTATGAAGCATGTATTTTGAATTGAAGAGGCAGATATCAACCCGAGGTCCATGCGAATATAAAAGAGTGATGTAGAAGAGAAGATTGTGTGAAGATATCAGAAAAAAGATAAAGTGAAGAAGGCACGAATTTCAGAGAGAGGATGAAATGCGGTGATGAATGTTTTATGATATACTTCTGATCATGAGATATAGTTTATTCTATAATGTATCACTACTACTGGAGTTGAATAAACTATAGTTGGATAGATTGGGTTCTATTAGCAAGATGGGTCTTGCCTGAGAGTTGGTGCTCTCCAAGGAGTTTGTTCTCCTTACTTTAGTTGGTGTTGAAACAAATCAGTTGATGTTGGGAAAATCCTCTTTCACATATATTCATATTACTATATTCATATCAATTATACAAAATCTAATACACACATATGGTGTCTCTGTGCCATTGTAATTATGATTTGATTGTTCTTAATTTGTTCAAATATGTTTTAGCTGCTAACCTGTGAGAAGAAAAAGATAGAATAGTGCACACACTGATTCAGCCCCTCCCTCTTAGCGTGGGTGGTGTGTTCAACAATTGGTATCAGAGAGAGGTTCCTTCAACACAGTTTAACCATTGGAAGGTAGATCCTGAAGAAATGGGTGGACATATGGCTCTCTCTGGAATTGAAGCTCCCTTATTTGACGGAACAAATTATTCGTCATGGAGAGAAAATATGAAACAATATTTGAATTCAAAAGGAACTGAAGTTTGGAATTCAGTAGTAAGAAAGCCCCAGGATTTAAGTACATCAAATAATATATCCAAAATTACAGTCCAAAAAAGAGCAAGGAAGAACAATGAAGTGGAATTGAAGATTCTTCTCAATGGATTATCAGATACAGTCAAGGCAAGCATAGGGATATGCACATCTACCAAGGAATGATGGATGAAGTTAGAAAAGATGTATCAAATAAAAAATGAATACACAGAAGAGATTCCTATCAAGGATGAAGATGAAGACGCATCCATCAATAAAGGTAAGGACTCTCCACAATATTTTGATTGCAATAACAGTGATATTGAATCCTCCCCTACAATTAAAGAAGAAGACTCAGATAAAATAACAAAATGTTTGGTTATCACTTATCCCATGGATGGAGAAGAAGAAGAAGAAGAACTATCAAAGGCCAAACAAAAGGTTGATTGGAGTCTTTGTGAATACCTCTATGACCATAATGAATCAGACTATAGCTATCTTCATGACTACACTAAAGAATTTCTTGAAAAGACTCAAAATCCTATCTTAGAAATAAAGGAAATGCTCAAGGACAATGAAAAGATAATATATGAGTAGGACAATTAGTTAGAAGAGAAATAAGAGGAGATCAAGAAGTTGAAGAAAGAAATTAGTCAAGTAAAAGAAAAGGAGAAGGAAGATTATGAGCTTAGCAATCAGAACCATATCTTGGAAATAAAAGAAAATCTCAAAGACAATAAAGAAATCATATTTGAGAAAAAGATTTAGATAGATAACAAAGAAGAAGTGATCAAAATATTGAAAACAAAAGTTTTTGATCTAACAAAAGAAAAGGAAGAGGAAATCAAGAGACTGAAAAATGAAATCAGTCAAGCAAAGGAAGTGGAAATTAAGAGACTGGAAAATGAAATCAATGAAGCAAAAGAAGAAAAGAAGGAAGATGATGAACAAAACAAAAACCTTGCAGAACTAAGGGAAATCTATGCCAATCTTAAAGTTCAACTTGAAGAAGCCAAAAGGAGAGAAGAGGTAGTAAGGAACCAGTTGGACAAAAAGGAAGAATATTGTCATGAGATGGAAGTAGAAGTTGTGAATATTAGAAAGAAGGTTGAGAAGCCAGACAACCAATTCAATTTCTTGAACAAATCCATGACCCTAGATGAGATCTTGGATAGTCAGATATCACCAAATGACAAATCCGGATTGGATACAACAAGGAAGAAATCAATAGTCCTAAGAAATCTAATGCATGTCCTGCATTCGTAAAGGATGAAAATAGATCTGACACAGGTCCTTCATTTGTAAAGGATGAAGACAGGTCTAAAACAAATCCTTCATTTGTAAAAATTGAAAGCAAGTATGACTCAGGTTCTTCACGTTCAAAGAATAAAATAAACGCTACAAAATTTAGAAGATCAGATCAAGGAAGACATCCAGAAGCTATTCATATACCTCAAATCAAGTTCATAAGAGAGACACCTTCATGGATGAATCAAAGAAGGTATGAAAGTGTTTTTAATGGTTATTGTTCTTATTGTAATGAATATGGTCATAAAGCCTTGGATTGTAGGCATCATGAAAGAAAACAAGTTGGTAGGTTCAACAACAATATAAGATGTTGGAACTACAATCATGTTGGACATATTTCTGCACATTGTTACACTATGAGATGTTATAGCTGTGGTGGATATGGCCACAAAGCCTATAACTATTGAAACTCAAGAAAACAATCAATGAGAAATCCTTCACACAATACGACAAAAGGAGTAAATGGAACATGGAAGAAAAATTAAGTTGCATTAATAGAAGATTAGAGAACAAAGTTCAAGAAACCAGGACACTCACGGATGTGGATAGTAAAGACTGAACAAGTGAACATGAGTGAAGTTAATTACTGCAAAAAGAATTGCAGTTATGTGACAAGAATAGTATAAAGTTGTCTCAGTCAAATTTAGAGAAATGTACAGTAAATAAGCATCTTGGATAAACACAGATACATCTGGTTAGAGACCGATGAGAATGAATAGGCAGATCCAAGAATTGTTTGAATAAGATGAGCTACAATTGCACACTATTCCATTAGGACAACGACATCTGTAGAAGAAACATTCTAATGTACAAAATGAGGTACATGACATCCTGTAGAATTAACAAGGGGAGAACAGTCAGTAAAAACTCAAGGGAAGTTTTGGTTAATAAGAATGTAATTATCTTAAGTCTTGAAAAGACTCGATCACTACAAATATTTGTATCAATAAGACTACTCATTTGAAACACAAAAATCCCAAACAACTGAGATAATAAGTTAGTTAATAGGGGAAGAAACCTTGTCAGGAAGAACTTCCTTTTCATAAATAAATGGGGAGAGTAGTCAGAAGTAGAGAGAGAGAATATTGACAGGGGGAGTCATTCATCTATGACAAGAAGAACATGACTATAGGAAGAGTTACCCAAATTTAGATTCCAGTCAGTAACATACAGAGATTTACCATAGGAGAAAAAACCCTTTTCCATTGATGTCAAAGGGGCAGACAAAAATTCATAAGAGGAAAGAATCAAAACTTCATAAAAGGAAAGAATCATCACAGGGGGATTTTTGTACATGAAGCTAGTGTGTTTCCCTCAATGACAAGGGGGGATATTTTTGGACATATTGTCATTGATGTCAATAGTCAATGTGATGATCTGTTGTTAATTATGAATTACCACAGATGATATTGTCATTGATTTCAATAGTATATCAGTTAGCAGAAGATGTCAAACAATATGCAGATATGAAAAGTGTAATCTTAGGAGGAGGAGAAAACAAGAGGAGCGAACAGTATGAAGATCAGAAGGGAAAACACCCTATGTGATTATTGTTGATCACGATATGATCAACAATGTTCCTATGATAGAGAACATGAAGAGAGAGCAGCATGAAGATCAAAAGATCAGAAGGGAAAACATAGTACACAGAAGCAATTCATGATTATTGTTGATCACGATAGGATCAAAAATAAAATCTCATGAGGGTTAGAAAACGAATGAAGATCAAATCTTAGAAGATATGGTTCACTGAATTTCAGAAAAAATGTTGGACGACTAGTCAGGCAGTATATAATGACTAATGTCAAATAGAGATTAAATATCAGAAGAGATGGTGCGATAAAAATCATGTCAAATCAAGACCGTCAGATCTACAAGCTAGATCAATGGCAGGGATGAATTATGGGGAGTGAAAGAAGAATTAAACTACTCACTAGTTACAATCCCGCAATCTGTCTGGATCGTCAGATATCATAGCTTTAAATATCTACGACTATGTTTGATCCAACAAACCATGAGTTTAAGTCATATTAAGTCATGACTGTCGGATGCGCAATCACCAGATCAATGGAAGGGATAAATAGCGGAGATCGAATGGATAATTAAATATCTCACAAGTTCCAATCCCTCAATTAGTCAGGACCATCCGATATTATAGCTTAGAAGATCGACGATTTTGGTTGAATCACCAACAACATACAACTTCAAATTATGGAATTTGGGTGTCGAGTTAAATCACTCGCAAGTTTTGGTTTTGTAATCATCGTCGACCGTTAATCTTCTTCGAAGAGTCCACATCAACCATTAGATCAACTCAAAGTGGAAGGATAGCATAAGTGGGGCTAAAAGGTTGAGATTTGATTATCCGAATACCCGTTAGCCATTAGATCATGTTAAAGTGGAAGGACATGTTAAAGATACAAGAGCTGCATCGTAGAATAGATCGAATTGTTGATCTAAGATCCTGATCGAACGAAAATCCTTCACTTTGGGTCTAAATATGTGAAGAAATTATGCTCCATCAGTTTGATATTTGAAATACTCAGAGCCCAAAAATCCAAAGTGAATAAGGACCATCAGATTTGGAGGACATAACGAGGACCGTTGGATCAGGGCTGTTGATCAGGAGACCACGTCAACAAGGACGTGTGGGAGATCCAAGTCAGTGAACCTCATCAGCAAGGACACGTGGAAGACCATGCCGAAAAAGAAACATGGAATAATCAAATGATGAAAACTATCAAGAGGAAATTGACTCATGCCATGTCAACAAGTGACGTAAGTAAGTTACGTCACTACGGGAGAATTTCTTCAAGAGTTTTACCATGAATGAATGTCAAAGTCCTGAAGTCCCAAAGGACGAAGGTCCGAAGTCGCTCTCAGTCGTCGATTTGAGATACCCTTTGGATACTATCCTGACCATTAGATCAGGGATATGAACATGTGTCACATCGGGAGATCTACGTCGATGCCAGCAAGAATCTATGAAAAACCATGTCAGCAGTCTATGTCAACAAGGACACGTGGCACAGTCAGAAAATGACTAGTGTCAAGTTGAATGAACATTTATGGTACATGAAAATCATGAATTAGAGTGACACATGGCAGCTACTCAACTCATGACACGTCATCAAGTGACATAAGAAACTTATGTCACTCCAGGAGTTTTTCTTCAGGAGATATACCACCATCACTTACCCAAAGTCTTGAAGTCTTGAATATCGAAGTCTCAAAGTGGAGACAAGACATATGATCTGAAAGATCACTTCAAGATCATTCTTGATCGTCAATCTACTACAATGGAAGGATAGTGTAAGAGGAGATGTTAACCGAAAACAAGAGGTCTCCACTCATCAGTGGTTTTTCAGCTCCAAAATATTGATGTACGAAGGAAAGAAGGGGTTGAGACTCAAAATCTCCAAAGTCGAGAGACCCAAAGGAGATATCAACTGTCAATCTGATGTTCGGTTTCACTCACAACCATTGATCAAAATACAATGGAAGAATAGAATAAGCATAATAGTTTGAAGACCTAGAGTAAATGGTGGCCATCCATCACAACGCTTGATTAAGTCCCATCCATCGGATTAAGGAATGAAAGGATAAATATAAGGATCCAATATAACCATTGATCTGGTTTCGAGATATAATTTGAACCGTCCGATCTGTTTGGTGATATCGTATTCAGGAGATTTGAAAGGTTTGATGTCACGAAGACCCGAAGGAAAAATAATCAAAGTACCGATTGATCCAGGTGGATATCGGTGGCCACCCACCTTCTCCAACTGGCCCAATACATGTTTCTGGCAATTCTGGTAATTTACTATTTTTAGCAGGTTTTAACTTCCGGGGCCATTTTGAGGGCCTAAATGAAGGTTTTTCAAGATCGAGGTTCTCAATGATAGTCGAAGGCATGACTGAGCCCCCAAAATAAATCTCCTCGATGATACCTTTCCAACGAGCTATCACACGCCTAAAACGAAGATCGTATGCAAAAGTTACGACCCCCGGAAGTTGATGCACCAACTTACCCAAACGGGGCCCACATGACTTTTGGCGCTTCATCTCCTAGGGTTAGGTTTTTGGATGTATAGGAACTTTGGCATTCCCGTTTATTGTAAAAGGGCATTTAGAGCCTCATTGTAACCATATTCTTGCGAATGCGAGTAGCCGTCACATCTCTTCTTAGAGATATTAAGCTGCCACCATTCTAGCGAGTCTTTCACTCTGTATTTTTACAGTCTCTATACATTTCTTTCATTAATAGAAATCATGTATTACTGTATATCCGTGTTTATGGTTGCATCTCTGATACATTTATGTTATATTATTGAATATCTGTGATATCTCTGTGCATTTATTTATTATATCTCCGATCTCATTTCGTGCCGAAAATAATCCGAATCAGTGGTATCAGAGGAGGTTGCTCTTGATCGTTTTTCAGTGCATGTCCTCGACGAGGTCCGAGTATAGCAAGTTGGGTCTCGAGCATGTCTCTCTTGAGGAAAATTTCTCTCTCACACCCAATAAACCCTCAATGGCATAAGAAAATAAAAATGATGGAGCAGACGATCCTATCAATCTGTTGCTTGAGCAAGCTCTCACGCGACAGAGGGACGAAATGATGGACAATTTTACCCACATCCTTCAACGCCTACCAATAGCATCAGGCACATATTCATCAAGTGGCCACTTTGGAGGCACCTCGCCTTTCAAGGTACAAGTTAATTTTGATATTCCTGTATTTGAAGGACAGATAGATGTAGAAGCCCTAGAAAAATGGTTGACTCTGCTGGAAGGTTATTTCTCTGTTCACAATTTTTCCGACAAAGAAAAGATCACCTTTGCACTCCTTAAAGCTCTCCCTCATGTCAAACATTGGTGGGAAACTTACTGGGAGCAAAGTTCCACAGAGGAGTCTGGAATATATGGGGCCGATCCCACTTGGGATTTTTTTGTGGATGCGGTAAAGGAACAAGAAACTATGAGGACCAGTACATGAGATGGACCACACTGCGACAAGAGAGCTGCCAATCAGTTTTGGATTTCACCAATAGCTTCCATACCTTGCGCACCAAGCTAGGTATCAAAGACTCTGAATGACATTTGGTTCTGAAATACCGTGGGGCTCTACACAGATACATCCAAACTAAAATGGATTTTCTGGACATCTCATCACTCGGTGCTGCCTATCGATATGTTGTTAAAATCGAGCATAAATTTAAGCACCAGAACAAATGGGCATTCAGATATGCAAGTCCACAACAAACAAAGTATGACAAAGACAACCCTAACAAACAGTCTCCTGAAAACCAGTCCAAGCCACAGGAAAAGAAGGGTCACGAGAAGACAAAGAAGGACACTGGAAAATGGTGGGATTTCCACAAAATCCCCTGGCACAACACCGATGAATGTCGCTCAAAAAATTCATTGGTGGTCGAGATCAAAGACAAGGAGCCAAACCTTGATTCAGAATTTGATTCTGAAAATATTGGTAGAAGACAGATCATTGACGCAGACCCCACTGCTATTGTCGTGACTGCAACAATTCAACTAGAAGAACCAACAGATCCAGAAGAGGGGGAGTGCCTTTTTCATTCACATATGTGGGTGAAGGGGACCCCTCTGCATTTTATTGTTGATAGCGGAAGCCAAAAGAACCTCATCTCAGCAGAGGTCGTCAAACAGTTGGGATTATCGACAACACCACACCCGCAACCATACAACATCGAGTGGCTTCGGCAAGGACGAGATATTTGTGTCAACCAACAGTGTCGATTGTCATACAGCATCGAACCCTTCAAGGATGAGGTATTATGTGATGTTTCCCCACTGGATATCTGTGATGTTCTCTTGGGCCAGCCATATATGTGGAAACGCCATGCTATCTATGAGTCTCGAGCCCGTAGTGTCATTATTACTCTAGGGGGTCATCTCTATAGGATACCAGAGGTAGTTCCAACTACTGCCCCACCTAAACAGTGTCGTAAGGTAGTATCTCATACTACAAAATTCATCTTCTCCACAATCTGTTCAAAGGGTGAACAAAAGGATACTGCAACCACCACAGCTTCGGCCCAAGCACCTTCTATCCAACAGAAGCAGGTCGACAAGGTTGCAGAAAAGCACGAAGATTCCTTCTGCACATAGTCATCTAAAATAGCCAGACTGGTTAAAAAGGTCCAAACCTTCCAGCCAAAGGTTCGTGATAGCCTTCAACAAGCTAGGCAATGCCACATCTCCAGCAAGGCAAGTAGATCACCAAGATTTAGATTCAGCAATCGCTTTCCCCTCTCCCTCAGGATCTCAATGCAATGGAGACCATTGGTTCCTAAGGAGGGAGGATTGATCCATGTGGATATTGGTGGCCACCCACCTTCTCCAACTGGCCCAATACATGTTTCTAGAAATTTTGGTAATTTACTATTTTTAGCAGGTCTTAACTTCCGGGGCCATTTTGAGGGCCTAAATGAAGGTTTTTCAAGATAAAGGTTCTCAATGATATTTGAAGGCATGATTGAGCCCCCAAAATGAATCTCCTCGATGATACCTTTCCAACGAGCTATCACACGCCTAAAACAGAGATCGTATGCAAAAGTTACAACCCCGGGAAGTTGATGCACCAACTTACCCAAACGGGGCCCACATGACTTTTGGCGCTTCAACTCCTAGGGTTAGGTTTTTGGATGTCTAGGAATTTTGGCATTCCCGTTTATTGTAAAAGGGCCTTTAGAGCCTCATTGTAACCATCTTCTTTTGAATGCGAGTAGCCATCACATCTCTTCTCAGAGATATTAAGATGCCACCATTCTAGCGAGTCTTTCACTCTGTATTTTTACAGTCTCTGTACATTTCTTTCATTAATATAAATTGTGTATTACTGTATATCTATGTTTATGGTTGCATATTCGATACATTTATGTTATATTATTGAATATCTCCGATATCTCTGTGCATTTCTTTATTATATCTCCGATCTCATTTCGTGCCGAAAATAATCCGGATCACCGACAATCGTCCATCTCATCGGGAGAATGAATTTTGGTCGTTGAATTGATAAATTCTCATGCACTCATCTTGCCTAACGTAAGGTCACCATCATCAGTCATATGGTCAAGATATTTTAAAGGGAAGAATGTATGGGTTGCTTAAATCGTTAAGCCTTTGGTTCTATGCCATTGATCATATGAACTGGTTTGAAGGAATCCCTGATTTATGCTATCACAAAAACGAAGGAAATTGATCCATGACTACGATCGATTTGTAAAAGGAAAAGGGGATGTCAAGTTGAATGTTGAAGACTCAAATTGATGAACTGGTGGTCCCAAAATTTATCATAAATGAACAAGTTAGTTATAACTTATTGCACAAGTTTTCTCAACAATTTAAACAAGTTTTGAGCATAAGCCACTATAAATAAAACCATGATTGGTTCACTTGAAATGGTTCTTGTGTATGAAGATTGGCTTGTGAAGTGAAGAGGTGGATCTCAACCTAAGGTCGATGCGAATATAAAAGAGAGATGTAGAAGAGAAGATTGTGTGAAGATATCAGAAAAAAGATAAAGCAAAGAAGTTGTGAATTTCAGAGAGAAGATGAAATGCGGTGATGAGTGTTTTATGATATACCTTTGATCATGAGATAGAGTTGATTCTATAATGGATCACTACTACTAGATTTGATTAAACTCTAGTTGGATAGACTGGGTTCTATCAGCAAGCTGGGCCTTGCAACAAGTTGGGTCTTGCCTGAGAGTTGGTGCTCTCTGAGGAGTTGGTGCTCCATAATACAATTGGTGCTGAAACAAATCAGTTGATGTTGGGAAAATCCTCTTTCACATATATTCATATTACTATATTCATATCAAGTATACAAAAGCTAATACAAACATCTAGTGTCTCTGTGTCCATTGTAATTATGATTTGATTGTTCTTAATCTGTTCAAACATGTTTTAACTGCTAACCTGTGAGAAGAAAAAGATAGAATATTCCACACAATAATTCACCCCCCCCCCTCTTAGTGTGGGCAGTGTGTTCAACAACCATCTAGAGTTTCCCTTTGTTCATTTGAGGAAATAACCTGTAAAATCCTGCTAACATTCCTTGCAACAGATGTCGATGTCTCTAACTAGCAACCATAAATTGGTTTTACTATGGAACATAGTTCCTATAAGTTCATACCATCTGTAGTGCATCCAAAATCCCTTCAAATATGGCTTGTTGTCAGCAACATCCACAGTTCGAAATCCCCACTCATGCATTGAAATGGATATTGTATATAAATGAGTATTTGAGCCTCCTGAATCTGTACCACCCATGCTTAAAATATGACCTCCCCTTTTATTTAACTTCAAGATTCATGTAGCTTATTTTCTGCAGAACAAAGAGCCAATGATATATGTAGAAATATCAACCATCCAAATAATAAGGAGACCTCAAAATCATAACTTAAACAAATTGAAAAAGATGCTTAAACAAATTGAAAATGATGCTTAGATCTGTTTTTCATCGATTAATGTGATGTTTATCTGAGTCACTGTCTTTGTGTTTTTGTTGTTCAGGTCTTTAACTAGTTTTGGCATAACTCCACAATTGGCAGTGTGCCAAAAACTCCATCAAAATTGCCAGTCTCACCACCAACTAAAATAACGAATGCTCCTAAGCCCACAATCACTTATATGACCATCATGCCAATAGTGTAAAAATCAATTATTTATCCAATGAATGAGATCATATCCTCGGTAGATCAATGTTTGTTATCGATTCTTCCAAAAGGTAGGGGGACTGACAGGTCATCTCGGGCTCCAAGCTGGTGATCTTCTAGTGAAGTCCAAGAACCTAGAGTCAGCGCCATACCTCTGTAATATGCATCGAATACGCATAGAGAGGGATGTCAATATAAACCCATTTAAAATTTTACCCTTTACAAATGTTGGATAATTCCCAAATGGATGAGTTAATCAACACCTTTGATCACTTGATCGGATAGTTGCTTATTCTTCCACGCTTTCTCTAAAATATCAAAAATGTGGATGCAAGTAGCGATCCGATATTATTTTCATGTATACATACAGTAAAGGCCTTCATACACCTTCATTTGGTGTTTCCTTTTTGCAGTGAAGCCTACCTACAACTATGAAGTGAGAGAGTTCCTTGTCAATGAAATCCACACTAACACTGAAATATCTTTCCATATCATATATCTGTATAACTTGTGATTGCATATTACATTTCCTTTGCAGTAACATTGGTTGTACGTTAATATTTTTTTTTTTTGCTACATATTTCTCCCCTTAAGGTCATTAAGCTCTTCTTTGATCCTTTGTCTGCTTCTTGGATACTTTTGTTCTGATCCAATTGAATAACTATTGTTTCTCCTTCTAGTTCCTACATATTCTCCCTTATCTGTTGTGTAGGGATCTTCCTTCTAATACAACTGTTCATTGTTCTTCTTCTCGCTGCTTGTTCCTTGTTTTGTTGGATCATTATTGCTTCAACATGAGATCCAATTGTTCAATGTGTTGGATTGTATATTGTTGATGTTCAAATTCTTATAGCTCAAGCTTCCTCGGTACAACTATGTTAACTAACACTGGTGTACCACCATATAGGATGGCATGACCACAATCCATATCCATAATGTTTCTATTCTTTGGTTCATTAAGATTCCTTTTTGAACCAGTTTGATTGACATAAAACATGACACTCCCGGACTAAATTCCAGTGTTGTAAAGCATTTCTTTATGACGATCACTGACCCTTACCCCTGGTTTTCCAACTTTTCTTTTAACCTTATCTGGATTGTCTGATTCGTTGACATTTGTGGAAAGGATATTTTCTATGGAAACAATTTAATCATCCTTCTCTTCTATCTTCTTGAGCAGTGACATATTCTGTAGTTTACTTCTAAGACTCAGTCTTCCTCTCTTCCTATGTGATGTTGGAGAATGTCCATCCATACCTTTTAAAACTAGGATCAAAATGTACCAATGCACCTACATATTTGATACTATTTACATAATGCACTTCATCTTGAGTTTTGTGTCCATATCTTGGCATCCCATCTTTCTTTTCACATGCATCTTAATCGATAGAAGTCTGGGGGCCTGCAGATTGTTTATACATCGACAAATACTCTTCCAACAATATCAAGAAGAGGTCTACTAGAAAACACCTCTGCTATAAGGTCAATAATAGGATAGCCAATATGAGCACCAGGATAGGCAAACACCAACATTGGAAAGCAAAGGTCTACTGTAAAATATTAGTAATAGAATAGTTAGTATGAGCACCAATATAGGCAAACACCAACATTGGCAAGCAAAGGTCTACTGTAAAATATTAGTAATAGGATAGTTAGTATGAGCACTAGGATAGGAAAACACCAACATTGGATAGTTAGTATGAGAATTCTCACAAAGACAATCCCCTATATTCCAGGCACATCATAGAGATTCTAATAACAGAGTGCCTCATAACCATCATAGTCAGCAAGTCAACACACATCACTACCAATATATATATGTAAAATTGTCAATGTCAATGCCACCAATCCCAACCAGTATTTCCATATTTCCAACATGGTACACCACTTTAAGGCAGGAATAAGAAAAAGGATTCTACAATTGGTCACTACAGTCATAATGTGTCTTTCTCCAAAATCATTCTTGTGCTTGATGAGATAATTGTAATGCTCAAATTTTGACCAACATGGGGTTGTAGCTGTGAAACAGGAAAACTATAAGACATTATAACTCTGATATAAACAAGTAGAGGCCATCCTATGATACATGCATTTATTTAAATAAAGTTGTCATGTGCAGCAGTGGATTCCATGCATAAACATCACCCATTAAAGCAGTATGAATAATATTTTATGTGACAGTAATGACTACGTCAGTCTTGTGAAAAGTTGCATGAATAGTGGCATTGATATCAATATCAAGATGAAAAGGTTGCTTGAGTCCAGTCTATCTGAGAAAGAACTATACAAAGCATTGGATGAGATGTTCAATGGAGGGAAAATTCCTAATGATGCATCTTTATCAGCTCTTGTCGATGCCTTTTTTAAAGAAGGGGATGAGATCGCGGATGGTTTCAAATGAATTATTCTCAAGTTTAAAATTGTCCCAAATAAAAGCAATGTCGATTAGAAGTTCTTAGTACATATTGCTAATGCATTGAGAATCACTTTTGAAGGGTGCTCTAGTTTATGAAGAGGCGTTAAGTGTAGCAACTATTGGGACCTTGTGGATTTATGGAATAAATTGATGATATTAGTGGAGAGTCTGATCACCTTAAAACATGTTGAGATCATCCTTATACTTATCCTACAACAAAGTTCTATGTAGAAATAAGCATTGAGGTTATGATTGTTTATGTGTTGCTACAACCTACTATTGATGTGAATAAGTCCATGATTGATGAGTTTCCTTAGACAATGGAAATAACATGTTACATTTGTGCCTAGGTTGTAGGCTCCTAATATAAAATCCCTTTGATGTTCAAAGAAGCTAATGTGTCAAGCATTAATCAACAAACTTTTATAATTCCGAGATGAATTATTGGTTGTCCAGTATATCCTAAAGAGGAATGTATGTCATGGAACATGTGACCACCATATTTTGAAGGTTTTTGTAATGGTTGATCCCAAGCATAGATTAAAGAGAATGATTTTAAGTTTAGATCTTATAGGCATGCATACCAATTGACACATTGGGAATATTGATTGACACTTCAACAGATTCAAATTCACTAGAAGCAGTATAGATACGAACTATCTCATTCCAAATATGGTCTCAGATCTGTAGAAAGCATTTA
>ML810841.1:0-23035 GCA_009831015.1 Picea engelmannii
AAAGGAAGAAAGGCCGGGGCGGTCTGATATGCCCTGTCGACCGTAGCTTTGAGTGCCTGATTATCGGTCGTTGAGATTAGCACGCCATTCTTCTAACTTATCCTTTCCTTCCACTTATTTCAATTTGACGATTGACGAAAATTTGGGTGATCGAGATCCTAGATCTCAGCCCTTACTTATCAAGTCCTTCCACTTAAATCAATCCGAAGGCTGATGAAAATTCGGATGATCGAATTCTCAATCGTTTTGCCTCGATTATTATATCCTTCAGTAATTCAATTCGATGGTTTTTGGTCCTCTGGATCGATGATCTAACAACCACTATTGCTCTTCCTCCTAATCTTTTGATCTCTCCGACTTAGAAGGCTTTCTAAGTGTTCACGAGTCTCGACCTTTGATCCTCCTATGAATCTGTCTCTTGGACCTCATTTGCACTTCTAGAAAACGCTATGTCTTCTGAGCTTTCTCGTCTTCTGTGCTCTCAAGGTTTGGTTCATTGTTGTTCTTGCCATCAATGACAAGCACATTCTTCCTATAAACATTCCAACATAAGTTGTGTGTGCTCATTCCAAGTTTTGTGCAAGTTTTGTATGCGCCCATTCTAGTTTTGCATGTGACTAATCTAATGTGTGAAGAATGACAAGAAGTGCATGCCAAACCAAGTTTTTATATTGCATGCCAAGTCCGAGGTCTATCAAATTTGCATCAACCAGAGTTTTGATATGCACAAGAAATCAATAAGATGCACACCAGAATCAAGAAATGAATTGTCAAAAAATATTCTCGAATGATTGCTACCAACAACACAAGGGAACATGATGCTGACAAAAGGTGAGATGGAAAGGTAGTTGATATTGCCCCGATTCCAGAAGTCTAAGTGGATTGCAGGTAGGTTCTAGAAGCATGTGAATCAATTTGTCAATAGAGCAAGTGGAGCAGAGAAGAAAGAGACAGAGCTCCCTAGCAAAGAAATCTATAAAAGGAAGCAATGATATCAAAAATAGAGTTAGTCTTTAGATGGTTAGAGATTTAGAAACTTTCCTAGAAGATGCATTGAGTTGTTTTTTGTGTGTCGAGCTCACTCTAAGCCCTTGTAATGTTGTAATGCTTATGAATATAAGTTTGTTTTTGTCATATGTCTGAGGTTTTAGAAGGATACACTTGGCATAGTGTGTTGTAATTCTGGAGAATTATCTAAAGAAGGCATGAGACTATGTTGTTGTCGAATATAGTTTCCTTAATGTATGTATGTGTTCAATGGAATGGTAGGAATAATAAAGTTGCAACAATTATAATTTATTGTGTGTCACTTATGTGTTATCTGGATATGTGTGTATATTGTTTTTACATATTGATAGATTAAGTTGAGGTTAATGGAATGCATGAATGTCATCCCGAATCATGAATGGATCCCTGAGTAGTTATCCCTTCATCCATGTCACAAAACTGAATGGTCTATGTGATCATCATTGTGTCTCAAGTGAGACCTTCTTCAACCTTGGCAGAAGATTGATATGCCAATGATTTATGGCTTTTGTTGGTTGACTCTGGATGAACCCTAGGTCTAAACTCCCTAGCATTATGAAGGACCCGTGCGAGCGTGAAACAATGCCAACACACCCACCTAGTGTGATTCTCTATAATTTGATCTTAGACAAACTCCTGAATCACAATGGTCGAGGAGGGGGGTTGTTTCTCTCTACTGAAAAAAACTATGCCCATTAGTTTATATGATTTTTGGTTTCTTATTTAGAGGATATCTATTTAGACTAAATCTCATCTTGCTTGTTCTTGAGGTCTAGAAATTGTGTATGTGATGCATCTCTCGATGGGTGGAGCTTGCCATGTTTTATTTTTAGCCAGCATTTTCTTGAGAATTAGGTTTATAGATTCCACTTTAGATTTTTATTTTGAAAGAGTAAGCATGTCTTCCTATAGCTATTTCATCAATTTAGAAAAATTACAAACTTGAGTTGCCAACAAAATCGAGTTTGTAGATAGAACTATCATTTTGTCTAAACATGAGTTGGTACTATCCGTGGGACTCATATATAATGTGCTTAAATTTGAGCTATGGTGTTCCATCCAACCCGTGACCATGCCCTACTGGTTTCCTAGAGTCCAATCCACATCTAGCAATTTTTCCATTTTCAAAGTGATTGAGATAGGGAGTGTAAATGTATAGGAACCTACAAGGATGTCACATGTATGAGATGGTGAGTTGATGGGGAAGGAAATGGGGGATGAGGGGTTGAAGGAAATTATAGATAGTGTTGATGACCATTTTTGTCATCAACTTCTAGCCAACAAAGCATCGTGAGGCTTCCCTTCATTTAAAACTTCTCGCGGAAAGTCTAGTGCACTCTCGCTGAGTTACTGCCATGCATTTTAAATTTCGCCAATCTAGTCAGACCCTAGATGGCTTGATGATATCTTCAATTTTTCACCACTCAAGAATATTTTATTAATTATGATGAGTATTTTCTAATGGGTAAACAATGATGGTCATTGGTCATTTTTGAAATTGCACAGGTTACAGGCTCTTATATAAT
Source organism: Picea engelmannii (assembly GCA_009831015.1). Classification (NCBI taxonomy): domain Eukaryota; kingdom Viridiplantae; phylum Streptophyta; class Pinopsida; order Pinales; family Pinaceae; genus Picea; species Picea engelmannii. The sequence goes on from ML810841.1 coordinate 2,553, forward strand.
ACAATTTTATTACTAACATTCGACAAGAATGATATGGTAGTTGGAAAAATTGTTCAGGCTCTTCAACTATCGCAAATTTGACTCTCATTTCTCACTTCTCACATACTATTTTTCACGCATAATTGGTACATTGACACCATATATTATGGATCCTTATATCACTCTTTTTTCTCATATACATCACCTTACCCATCATCTTATGTTTTCCTACATCTTTTCAACATGACTTCTTTTATGAAGGGAAAGTGAGCAATTATCAAAATTCCATATTATGTATAACAACTCAACATAAATAAACATATTACTTTATGTTACATGACCCACTTTTCACATTGATCCAGGTGGATATTGGTGGCCACCCACCTTTTCCAACTGGCTCAAAACATCTTTCTGGCAATTTTGGCAATTTACTATTTTTAGCAAGTTTTAACTTCCGAGGCCATTTTGGAGGGCCTAAATGAAGGTTTTTCGAGATAGAGGTTCTCAATGGTATTTGAAGGTAGGATTGAGCCCCCAAAATGAATCTCCTTGATGACACCTTTCCAACGAGCTATCATACGCCTAAAATGGAGATCCTATGCAAAAGTTTCGACCCCGACAAGTTGATGTACTAACTTACCCAAACGGGGCCCACATGACTTTTGGTGCTTCATCTCCTAGGGTTAGGTTTTTGGATGTCTAGGAATTTTGGAATTCCTGTTTATTGTAAAAAATCCTTCAAAGCCTAATTGTAATCATCTTCTTGCGAATGCGAGTAGCCGTCACATCTCTTCTCAGAGATAAGCTGCCACCATTCTAGCGAGTCTTTCACTATGCATTTTTATAGTCTTTGTACATTTCTTTCATTAATAGAAATTGTGTATTACTGTATCTCTGTGTTTATGGTTGCATCTTTGATATATTTCTGTTATATTATTGGATATACACGATATCTTTGTGCATTTATTTATTATATCTCCGATCTCATTTCGTGTCGAAAATAATTCGGATCAGTTGTATCAGAGCAGGATGCTTAAGATCGTTTTTTCAGTGCATGTCCCCGACGAGGTCCAAGTATAACAAGTTGGGTCTCGAGCTTGTCTCTCTTGAATACAGTCTCTCTTGCACACCCAAGAAACCCTCAATGGCGGAAGAAAAGAAAAACAATGGAGCAGACGATCATATCAATCTGTTGCTTGAGCAAGCTCTCACGCGACAGAGGGACGAAATGATGGAGAATTTTTCCCACATGCTTCAATGCCTGCCGATAGCATCAGGCGCATATTCATGAAGCAACCACTTTGGAGGTGTTAGCGATAATTCTTGTCTTGGGCTCGAAAGCATTCGGGTCTGCAAGTTACACGAGATGCGCCCGAACACAGCAGCGGAAGGATTTCGATTTCAATCAGCAAGTCAAGCGAGAAGGCGAAGTTTTTCCATCAGTAGCCAAGATCTATCCATGAAGCAGATCAATGGTTATCGGGATCTCAGAGTTGGCCGAGTCATGCCAAGTATAGCGCAGAAGTTTTCAAAGAGGTAAATGGTCAGAAGTCTCCATGGAGAACACGCGAAGCGCCGAGAGCATTCGGACCCGGGCCCACAAAGGTATCGGGAGAAGTAGGAGCCGTCAGATCTCCGAGGGACACGTGGTGCGCAATTGGGCTCCATCGTCTCCCCGCCCCTCGCAACTTTAAAGAAGAAGAACTAGCTCCTTCCAGCCGCGAGACGCGAAGTGCTGAGAGAATCTCGGGCCCAGGCCCACAGCATCGCCGGGAGGAGTAGGAACCGTCGGATCTAGAAGGACACGTGGTGCGCGATTGGGCTCCATCGCCTCCTCGCCCCTCGCATCTTTGAAACATAAAGATTAACTCTTCCCAGTTGCGAGTTGCGAGGTGTCTAGAAGATCTCAGTCGTCCATAAAAAAGGGACACGAGGTGCGTGATTAGGCTACTCGCCTCCTCGCCCCTCAAAACTTTGAAGCGTAAGGATTAACTCTTTCCATACGCGAAATGCCGTAAGCGCATTTGAAGATAGGCACAGGGTCACAACCCATGGTCACTTGGGGGTGATAGAAAGAACTGCGCAAGGGGACGAAGCGCCGGGTTTGACTGCAGAAGGGATCACTGTGTTCTCCAGGTGCCAGTTCAACTTGTTCTCAATCCTAGTGCCTGCTCGGAGTGAATGAAGATGAGAGAGGGTGGTTGAAACCTCGCCTCACTCATTAACTGTAGGGGATGGAGGGTTTGGTGAACCATCTGCTTGAGGAAGTCATGTGCGTCGATTTTCTCAAAGACGTCATGCCGAAGTCCTTAGCTCGACAGAGAAGTCTGCACATGCTAGCCCAACACTTAATGGCTCAGCTACCCTCTTTGCAGGGGCCATGCGTAGTTAAGATGGCGCTTAAAGGAAGATATCAGTACGAGTTTGACTGAGGGGACATCAAGCTGCGAGTCACTGGGTGCGCCTCTGTTAGGCGATTTTTCCTGGGTATATAGGCTCAATTGTTGTATTTTGTAAAGGATCGATGGTTGAGCAGAGCTCCCGGTTGTAAAATTTTAATGAAGCACTGTTAGCCTGGTTATGTATGGACTTTTGAGACTTCTTGCCTTATGAATGTCAGTTTCTTTACATCTTTGTTATACCGTGTTAGAGCAGCTCGGAATTGGAGGATCCAGTCGAGTTGTAGTTGTTATAGGATGATGTTGTAATGGATCACTGTAATGGTTACGGAGTCTCTAATCGGTTCCTGTGATTTCCTTAGCGCTGAATGACTTGGAATTGGAGGATCCGGTCAAGTCTTCTCTTCAGTTTCTTGAAGCCCTGAACCAGGAGGATCCTGCGTTCAGAGTTTTTCCCCTACAAACCATTGTAAGCCTGTTGCCCAGAGCTGTTTGTTCACCTTTCCTCTAAGTCCTCCACCTGCTCATCTTTTAATCAACCCACTAGCTGAAGTTAGGATTCCAGACCTCCTTTGTTACTTACGTACCAGACCCAGTCCCTGAGTTAGAGTAATATCTCCTCGAGTCTTTATCTCCATTTGATCACCCCTTTATAAACAAATCGTGACATTAAACTGATGGGTTTCGGGCTCTGCTCCTGCAAGCAATCCAGGAGTGACTTCCGTCGCCAACATTTCTGGCGCCGTTGCCGGGGACGAAGTTGAAGATTTTCCCTGGGCAGAACGACAACGATCAACTGATTCTGAAGGTGCATCAGAAATCAAAATTATTCAGATTGCTACTATGCACCTGGCGACTCCACTGTGGCGACTCCATTGTTTCCACATCATTGTTTCAGCTGTGACTACTTTTAGCACACCTAAAAGCTGACCCTAAGGAGCTTTCTCGAGAAGGTTTCAGCAGCCGCTTTCTCAGCCTGAGGAGCTTCCTGGGGTGACGACACGTTAAGATCTGGCCTTTGATGGTGAACAAAGACCAAACATATTTGAAGCTGCACATCTTTCACCTGGCGACTTCATGATTTGAGGATCAATTGGCGACTCCACTGGTTCGATATGGAGGAAATCCTGGCTCGAAGGTTTGCTCCGTTTAATTTTTTTGCTATTCCTGGTTTTCCTAATGGTGTCCCCTCTATGGATGAATGGGGTGATTATTTGCCCAGATTTAGAGAGCGTGAAGAGGATAACCCTACTCAGCACCTCAATGAGTTTCATGAACTCATGCGTCAGTGGGAGATACATCATGAGGATGTGTTACTGAAGATGTTCATGTTCTCGTTAGCAGGGGATGCGCATAAATGGTACCATTCTTTACCCCCTGCTAGAATTTCTTCACTCCATGGATTCCATGCAGCTTTCACCGCCTATTGTCAGAGGATGTACCCCCCTGAGTTAATTTGTCATAATTATTGTAAGGGATACCACAATTCTATACAAGAGAAAGTTGTTTCTGACGTAAGTTGTGGGGAGGATCCTGATGACCTGGATCGGGAATCAGTCATTTCTCCTTCCCATTCATCTGCTTCGGGCGAAGTTATGGAATTGATAAAATCTCTCTCTGCCCAACTGGATAGGTGGGAAGCTGAGTGATGTGCAGAGGGTTTTCCACCCTTTGAAGAAAATTATTGTGGTATCTCTACAATGAATGATTATAAAGATCCCAGGGAAGGAGAAGACGCTTCGGGCGGAGTTATGGAACTGATAAAATCTATCACTGCCAGATTTGACAGGTGGGAAGCTGAACAATGCGCTGAGGATTTCCCACCCTTTGAAGCAGAGGCCCTTAGCAGCTCTACTGAGGGTGATAATGGAAAAAGCTTTCCCACGGGTCCTGTTTATGGTCATTATGAATCTGACCCATGGGAGAGCCAAGAAGAAGAAATCCTCCCAGATACGATAATGTCTAATGAGGGTTGTAAGGATAGAAGACTAGGGGAGGAAGTTGCTCTGACTGAACTAATGATATCTCTCATTTCCCAACATGCAAGGTTAAAATCTGAGGACAATGGGGAGGATTTTCCAGTCTCTGAGGAAGATGTTCTAGATGGCTCTCTCGAGGAGAATATTGAAGATCCCGTAAGCGCATTAACATTTGTCCCCGATGAGCTCGATGTCTCAGAACAAAACGATGAAGTGGTAGTTGGGGAAGAGGATTCTTCTCTTTTTCTTCACGAGATTTCCCATGATGTATTTACATTTGGGATTGGAAAGGAGGATCTAGAGATCATTCCTTTTTTGCAAGATGAAGAAGTCTGGTGCTCACCCAACTTTAACGACTATTCAGTTGAAGAGCAGCAGAGCCCCACATCACATATTGATGACCTGGGTAGCAGCCAGCCAGTGTATGACATCTATGAATCAGGTTCTGAGCTGGACACCCAGAACTTCCAAGAGAAGACTGCAGAGCCTTCTCCTCTGTTCACAAATGAAAGACAATGCGAGGAAATCAGCCCCCCTGAGCAACAAATTGAAAAGCAGAGCTTTCCCACAGGTCCTATCTATGATGATTATGACTTTGACCCTTGGGAGAGCCAAGAAGAGGCATCAGAAGAACCAGAGGAGCAGTCGAAGATGCAGTTTACAGACTGTGCAGAGCCAGTCAGTGAGCAGTCACCACCTGAGATTAGCGAGCCTACTTCAGTTATTCACCCGCCTGTGGTTATCAGAGACATTCGGCCATGTGTGAACAACTGTGTAGCAGAAGAGGCTGTATTTCGCCAATTCCTTGGAAATGTCCACTCATTAGGTGACCCTGTCAGCAAATACATGGAGTGGAATTTCCCCTATGCCTTGGAGCCGCCCTATTTCATCTCAACTCCAGCCTGTAAAGAGGAGTTGAAGAGTGTAGCTGTTCTGCTGTCACGGTTACACCATCTGCTGGTGATCATCGACAGAAGGAAGGAGCTTCTATCTAGGAAGATGCTTGAATGGCTATGGTGGAAGTTCTCTTTCACCTAGCCCATGTAAAATATTTTATTAGTTTAGGATTGTGTATAAATAAGCTCCTTGAGCATGTAGCTTTATTTTGTTACTTTTATTTTTCGGCATGTATTTTCAGCAGCGGGATTTTTTCAGCATGACTCCATAGCCCAACAGCAAGGCATTGAAGCTGCGGAATGAGTTCTTAGAGCATCACAGGGACGAATCTATCCCCCATGGAGCATAATGTTAGCGATAATTCTTGTCTTGGGCTCGAAAGCATTCGGGTCTGCAAGTTACACGAGATGCACCCGAACACAACAGCGGAAGGATTTCGATTTCAATCAGCAAGTCAAGCGAGAGGGCGAAGTTTTGCCATCAGCAACCGAGATCTATCCATGAAGAAGATCAACGGTTATTGGGATCTCGGAGTTGGCCGAGTCACGCCAAGTATAGCGCAGAAGTTTTCAAAGAGGTAAACGGTCAGAAGTCTCCATGGAGAACACGCGAAGCACCGAGAGCATTCGGACCCGGGCCCACAAAGGTATCGGGAGAAGTAGGAGCCGTCAGATCTCCGAGGGACACGTGGTGCGCGATTGGGCTCCATCGCCTCCTCGCCCCTCGCAACTTTAAAGAAGAAGAACTAGCTCCTTCCAGCCGCGAGACGCAAAGTGCCGAGAGAATCTCGAGCTCGGGCCCATAGCATCGCCGGGAGGAGTAGGAACCTTCGGATCTAGAAGGACACGTGGTGCGCGATTGGGCTCCATCACCTCCTCGCCCCTCGCAACTTTGAAACGTAAAGATTAACTCTTCCTAGTTGCGAGTCACGAGGTGTCTAGAAGATCTCAGTCGTCCATCAAAAAGGGACACGAGGTGTGCGATTAGGCTACTCGCCTCCTCGCCCCTCGCAACTTTGAAGCGTAAGGATTAACTCTTTCCATACACGAAATGTCGTAAGCACCTTTGAAGATAGGCATAGGGTCACAGCCCGTGGTCACTTGGGGTTGATAGAAAGAACTGCGCAAGGGGCCGAAGCGCTGGGTTTGACTGCAGAAGGGATCACTGTGTTCTCCAGGTGCCAGTTCAACTTGTTCTCAATCCTAGTGCCTGCTCAGAGTGAATGAAGACGAGAGAGGGTGGTTGAAACCTCGCTTCACTCATTAACTGCAGGGGATGGAGGGTTTGGCGAACCATCTACTCGAGGAAGTCCTGTGCATCGATTTTCTCAAAGACGTCATGCCGAAGTCCTTAGCTCGACAGAGAAGTCTGTGCACGCTAGCCCAACACTTAATGGCTCAGCTACCCTCTTTGCAGGGGCCATGCATAGTTAAGATGGCCCTTAAAGGAAGATATCAGTACGATTTTGACTGAGGGGACATCAAGCTGCGAGTCACTGGGCGCGACTCTATTAGGCGATTTTTCCTGGGTATATAGGCTCAGTTGTTGTATTTTGTAAAGGATCGATGGTTGAGCAGAGCTCTCGGTTGTAAAATTTTAATGAAGCATTGTTAGCCTGGTTATGTATGGACTTTTGAGACTTCTTGCCTTATGAATGCCATTTTCTTTACATCTTTGTTATACCGTGTTAGAGCAGCTCGGAATTGGAGGATCCAGTCAAGCTGTAGCTATTATAGGATGATGTTGTAATGGATCACTGTAATGGTTACAGAGTCTCTAATCGGTTCCTGTGATTTCCTTAGCGCTGAATGACTTGGAATTGGAGGATCCAGTCAAGTCTTCTCTTCAGTTTCTTGAAGCCCTGAACCAGGAGGATCCTGTGTTCAGAGTTTTTCCCCTACAAACCGTTGTAAGCCTGTTTCCCAGAGCTGTTTGTTCACCTTTCCTTTAAGTCCTCCACCTGCTCATGTTTTAATCAACCCACTGGCTGAAGTTAGGATTCCAGACCTCCTTTGTTACTTACGTACCAGACCCAGTCCCTGAGTTAGAGTAATATCTCCTCGAGTCTTTATCTCCATTTGATCACCCCTTTATAAACAAATCGTGACATTAAACTGATGGGTGTCGGGCTCTGCTCCTGTAAGCAATCCAGGAGTGACTTCCGTCGCCAACAGGAGGAACCTCGCCTTTCAAGGTACAAGTTAACTTTGATATTCCTGTATTTGAAGGACAGATAGATGCAGAATCCCTAGAAAAATGGTTAACTCTACTAGAAGGTTATTTCTCTATTCACAATTTTTTCGACAAAGAAAAGATAACCTTCGCACTCCTTAAAGATCTCCCTCATGTCAAACATTGGTGGGAAATTTACTGGGAGCAAAGTTCCACAGAGGAGTCTGGAATATATGGGGTCGATCCCACTTGGGATTTTTTTTTGGATGTGGTAAAGGAACAGTATTACCCTGTTGGCAACTATGAGGACCAGTACATGAGATGGACCACACTATGGCAAGAGAGGGGCCAAGCAGTTCCGGAGTTCACCAATACCTTCCATACCTTGCACACCAAGCTGGGTATCAAAGTCTTCGAGCGACATTTGGTTTTGAAATACCATGGGGCTCTACACAGATACATCCAGACTGAAATGGATTTTCTGGACATCTCATCACTCGATGCTACTTATCGATATGCTGTTAAAATTGAGCAAAAAATTAAGCACTAGAAGAGATGGGAGTTCAGGTCTGCAAATCCGCAACAACCAAAGTATGACAAAGATGGCCCTAACAAACAGTTTTCCGAAAACCAGTCCAAGACACAGGAAAAGAAGGGTCACGGGAAGACAAAGAAGGAAACCGGAAAATGGTGCGAGTTCCACAAAATCCCCTGGCACAACACTAATGAATGTCTCTCAAAACAGTCATTAGTGGCCAATATCAAAGACAAAGAGCCGAACCCTGATTCAAAAAATGATTCTTAAAGTAATGGTAAAGGACATATCATTGACGCCGACCCCACTGCTATTGTCGCTACCACATAAATTCAACCAGAAGAACCAACAGATCCTGAAGAGGGGGAGCACCTTTTTCATTCACAGATGTGGGTGAAGGGGACCCCGGTTCATTTTATTGTTGACAACGAAAGCCAGAAGAACCTCATCTTAGCAGAGGTCGTTAAACAGTTGGGATTGTCGGCAACATCACACCTGCAACCATACAACATTAGGTGGCTTCGCCAAGGACGAGATCTCTGTGTCAGCCAACAGTGTCAATTATCATACGGCATCAAACCCTTCAAGGATGAGGTATTATGTGATGTTTCCCCACTGGATGTCTGTGATGTTCTCTTGGGCCAACCATATATGTGGAGACTCCATGTTGTTTATGAGTCTCAACCCCATAGTGTCATTTTTACTTTGGGGGGGCATCTCTATAGAATACCAGAGGTAGTTCTGACTACTGTTCCACCTAAAAAGTGTCGCAAGGTAGTATCTCATACTACAAAATTCAGCTTCTTCACAATCAATTCAAAAGGAGAATAAAAGGACACTGCAACCACTACAGCCTTGCCCCAAGCACCTTCTGTCCAACAAAAGCAGGTCAACAAGGTTGCAACAAAGAGAAAATATTCCTTATACACACCGTCCTCTCATGTATCTCGACTTGTTGAATAGCCTTAACCTCAACAGGTTCGTGATACACTTCCACAACCAGAGCAGCGCGACGTCTCCAACAAGACAAGTAACTCACCAAGATGCAGATTCAACAAATGCTTTTCCTTCTCCCCCGAGAAATCAATGCAATGGAGATCATTGATTCCAAAGGAGGGAGGATTGATCCAAGTGGATATCGGTGGCCACCCACCTTTTCCAACTGGCTCAAAACAACTTTCTGGCAGTTTTGGCAATTTACTAATTTTATCAGGTTTTAACTTCTGGGGCCATTTTGAGGGCCTAAATGAAGGTTTTTCGAGATAGAGGTTCTCAATGATATCTAAAGGAATGATTGATCCCCCAAAATAAATCTCCTCGACGATACCTTTCCAACGAGCTATCATACGCCTAAAACGAAGATTGTATGCAAAAGTTACGACCCTGAGAAGTTGATGTACTAACTTACCCAAATAGGGCCCACATGACTTTTGGCGCTTCATATCCTAGGGTTAGGTTTTTAGATGTCTAGGACTTTTGGAATTCCCGTTTATTGTAAAAATGCCTTCAGATCCTAATTGTAATCATCTTCTTGTGAATGCGAGTAGCCGTCACATCTCTTCTCAGAGATAAGCTGCCACCATTCTAACGGGTCTTTCACTCTATATTAATAGAAATCGTGTATTATTGTATCTCTATGTTTATGGTTTCATCTCTAATATATTTATGTTATATTATTGGATATACGCTATATCTCTATGCATTTCTTTATCATATCTCCGATCTCATTTTGTGCTGAAAATAATCTGGATCAGTGGTATCAGAGCAGTCTGCTCTTGATCATTTTTTCAGTGCATGTCCCCGTTGAGGTCCGAGTATAGCAAGTTGGGTCTCGAGCTTGTCTCTCTTGAAAACAATCGCTCTCGCACACCCAAGAAACCCTCAATGGCGGAAGAAAAGAAAAACGAAGGAGCAGACGATCCTATCAATATGTTGCTTGAGCAAGCTCTCATGCGACAGAGGAATGAAATGATGGAGAATTTTTCCCACATCCTTCAACGCCTGCCGATAGCATCAGGTGCATCTTCATCAAGCGGCCACTTTGGAGGAACCCCACCTTTCAAGGTACAAGTTAACTCTGATATTCCTGTATTTGAAAGACAGATAGATGCAAAAGCCCTAGAAAAATGGTTAACTCTGCTAGAAGGTTATTTCTCTGTTCACAATTTTTCTGGCAAAGAAAAGATCACCTTCGAACTCCTTAAAGCTCTCCCTCATGTCAAACTTTGGTGGGAAAATTACTGGGAGAAAAGTTCCACAGAGGAGTCTGGAATATATGGGGTCGATCCCACTTGGGATTTTTTTGTGGATGCGGTAATGGAACAGTATTACCCTATTGGCAACTATGAGGACTGGTACATGAGATGGAACACACTGTGGCAAGAGAGGGGCCAAGTAGTTCCGGAGTTCACCAATACCTTCCATACCTTGCGCACCAAGCTGGGTATCAAAGAGTCCGAGTGACATTTGGTTCTAAAATACTGTGGGGCTCTACACAGATACGTCCAGACTGAAATGGATTTTCTGGAAATCTCATCACTCGGTGCTGCTTATCGATATGATGTTAAATTTGAGCAGAAATTTAAGCACCAGAACAAACGGGAGTTCGGGTCTGCAAATCCACAACAACCAAAGTATGAAAAATATGGACCTAACAAACAATTTCCCGAAAACCAATCAAAGACACAGGAAAAGAAGGGTCACGGGAAGATAAAGAAGGACATCGGAAAATGATGCGAGTTCCACAAAATCAATTGGCACAACACCAATGAATGTCGCTCAAAACAGTCATTAGTGGCCGAGATCAAAGACAAAGAGCTGAAACCTGATTCATAAAATGATTATGAAAATAATGGTAAAGGACAGATCATTGACGCTGACCCCACTGCTATTGTCGCTACCGCAACAATTCAACCAAAAGAACCAACAGATCCTGAAGAGGGGGAGTTCCTTTTTCATTCACAGATGTGGGTGAAGGGGACCCCGCTACATTTTGTTGTTGATAGCGGAAGCCAGACGAACCTCATCTCAGCAGAGGTCGTCAAACAATTGGGATTGTTGAAAACACCACACCCGTAACCATACAACATTGGGTGGCTTTGCCAAGGATGAGATCTTCGTGTCAACCAACAGTGTCAATTATCATACGGAATTCAACCCTTCAAGATTGATGTATTATGTGATGTTTCCCCACTAGATGTCTGTGATGTTCTCTTGGGCCAAACATATACGTGGGGATGCCATGTTGTTTATGAGTCTCGACCCTGTAGTGTCATTGTTACTTTGGGGGGTCATCTCTATAGAATACCAGAGGTAGTTCCGACTACTGTTCCACATAAAAAGTGTCGCAAGGTAGTATCTCATACTGCAAAGTTCAGCTTCTTCACAATCTATTCAAAAGGAGAACAAAAGGACACTGCAACCACTACAGCCTTGCCCCAAGCACCTTCTATCCAACAAAAGAAGGTCGACAAGGTTGCAGCAAAGTGAAAAGATTCCTTCTACACACCGTCCTTTCATGTATCTCGACTTGTTGAACAGCCTCAACCTCAACAGGTTCGTGATAGAATTCCACAAAATGAGCAACGCGATGTCCCCAGCAAGACAAGCAGCTCACCAAGATGCAGATTCAACAAACACTTTTCCTTCTCGCTCGGGAACTCAACGCAATGGAGACCATTTCTTCCTAAGGAGGGAGGATTGATCTAGGTGGATATTGGTGGCCACCCACCTTTTCCAACTGGCTCAAAACAACTTTCTGGCAATTTAGGCAATTTACTATTTTTAGCAGGTTTTAACTTCGAGAGCCATTTTGAGGGCCTAAATGAAGGTTTTTCGAGATAGAGGTTCTCAATGATAGCCAAAGGCACTATTGAGCCCCCAAAATGAATCTCCTTGACGATACCTTTCCAACAAGCTATCATACGCCTAAAACGGAGATCATATGCAAAAGTTATGACCCCGGGAAGTTGATGTACTAACTTACCCAAACGGGGTCCACATGACTTTTGGCTCTTCATCTCCTAGGGTTAGGTTCTTGGATGTCTAGGAATTTTGGCATTCCTATTTATTGTAAAAAGGCCTTCAGAGCCTAATTGTAATCATCTTCTTGCGAATGTGAGTAGCCGTCACATCTCTTCTCAGAGATAAGCTGCCACCATTCTAGCAAGTCTTTCACTCTGTATTTTTACAGTCTCTGTACATTTCTTTCATTCATAGAAATCGTGTATTACTGTATCTCTGTGTTTATGGTTGCATGTCTGATATATTTCTGTTATATTATTGGATATACGTGATATCTCTGTGCATTTCTTTATTATATCTTCGATCTCATTTCGTGCCGAAAATAATCCGGATTAGTGGTATCAGAGCAGGCTGCTCTTGATCATTTTTTCAGTGCATGTCCCTGACAAGGCCCGAGTATAGCAAGTTGGGTCTCAAGCTTGTCTCTCTTGAATAAAATCTCTCTTGCACACTCAAGAAACCCTCAATGTCCGAAGAAAAGAAAAACGATGAAGCAAATGATCCTATCAATCTGTTGCTTGAGTAAGCTCTCACGCGACAGAGGGACGAAATGATGGAGAATTTTGCCCAAATCCTTCAACGTCTGCCGATAGCATCAGAAACATATTCATCAAGAAACCACTTTGGAGGAACCTCACCTTTCAAGGTACAAGTTAACTTTGATATTCTTGTATTTGAAGGACATATAGATGCAGAAGCCCTAGAAAAATGGTTAACTCTGCTAGAAGGTTATTTCTCTGTTCACAATTTTTCCGACAAAGAAAAGATCACCTTCACACTCCTTAAAGCTCTCCCTCATGTCAAACATTGGTGGGAAACTTACTGGGAGCAAAGTTCCACAGAGGAGTCTGGAATATATGGGGCTGATCCCACTTGGGATTTTTTTGTGGATGCGGTAAAAGAACAGTATTACCCTGTTGGAAACTATGAGGACCAGTACATGAGATGGACCACACTGTGGCAAGAGAAGGGCCAAGTAGTTATGGAGTCCACCAATACCTTCCATACCTTGTACACCAAGCTAGGTATCAAAGACTCCGAGCGACATTTGGTTCTGAAATACCATGGGGCTCTACACAGATACATCCAGACTGAAATGGATTTTTTGGACATCTCATCACTCGGTGCTGCTTATCGATATGTTGTTAAAATTGAGCAGAAATTTAAGCACCAGAACAAACGGGAGTTCGGGTATGAAAATCCGCAACAACCAAAGTATGATAAAGATGGACCTAACAAACAGTTTCCTGAAAACCAGTCCAAGACACAGGAAAAGAAGGGTCACGGGAAGATAAAGAAGGACATCGAAAAATTGTGCAAGTTCCATAAAATCCCCTGGCACAACACCGATGAATGTCGCTCAAAATAGTCATTAGTGGCCGAGATCAAAGACAAAGAGTCAAACCTGATTCAGAAAATGATTCTGAAAATAATGGTAAATGACATATCATTGACGCCGACCCCACTGCTATTGTCGCTACCACAACAATTCAACCAGAAGAACCAATTGATCCTGAAGAGGGGGAGGGCCTTTTTCATTCACAAATGTGGGTGAAGGGGACCCCGCTGCATTTTATTGTTGATAAAGGAAGCCATAAGAACCTCATCTTAGTAGAGGTCGTCAAACAATTGGGATTGTCAACAACACCACACCCACAACCATACAACATCTCTTGGATGAGATCTCTGTGTCAGCCATATATCTCTTGGGCCAACCATATATGTGGAGACGCCATGTTGTTTATGAGTCTCGACCATGTAGTGTCATTGTTACTTTAGGGGTCATCTCTACAGAATACCAGATGTAGTTTCAACTACTGTTCCACCTAAAAAGTGTCGCAAGGTAGTATCTCATACTACAAAATTCATCTTCTTCATAATCTATTCAAAAGGAGAACAAAAGGACACTGCAACCACTGCAACGTTGCCCCAATCACCTTCTATCCAACAAAAGAAGGTCGAAAAGGTTGCAGCAAAGCGCAAAGATTCCTTCTGCACACCATCCTATCATGTATCTCAACTTGTTGAACAGCCTCAAACTCAACAGGTTCGTGATATACATCCACAAACTGAGTAGCGTGACGTCTCCAGCAAGACAAGCAACTCACCAAGATGCAGATTCAACAAACGCTTTTCCTTCTACCCCGGGAACTCAATGCAATGGATACCATTGCTTCCTAAAAAAGGAGGATTGATCCAGGTGGATATCGGTGGCCACCCACCTTTTTCAACTGGCTCAAAACAACGTTCTGACAATTTTGGCAATTTACTATTTTTAGCAGGTTTTAACTTCTAGGGCCATTTTGAGGGCCCAAATGAAGGTTTTTCGAGATTGAGGTTCTCAATGATATATGAAGGCATGATTGAGCCCTCAAAATGAATCTCCTCGATGATACCTTTCCAACGAGCTATCATACGCCTAAAAAAGAGATCGTATGCAAAAGTTACGACCCTGGGAAGTTGATGTACTAACTTACCCAAACGGGGCCCACATGAATTTTGGCGCTTCATCTCTTAGGGTTAGGTTTTTGGATATATAGGAATTTTGGCATTCCTGTTTATTGTAAAAAGGCCTTCAGAGCCTAATTGTAATCATCTTCTTGCGAATGCAAGTAGCCGTCACATCTCTTCTCAGAGATAAGCTGCCACCATTCTAGCGAGTCTTTCACTCTGTATTTTTACAGTCTCTGTACATTTCTTTTATTAATAGAAATCATGTATTACTGTATCTTTGTGTTTACGGCTACATCTCTGATATATTTCTATTATATTATTGGATATACGCGATATCTTTGTGCATTTCTTTATTATATCTCTGATCTCATTTCGTGCCAAAAATAATCCGGATCAGTGGTATCAGAGCAGGCTGCTCTTGATCATTTTTTCAGTGCATGTCCCCGGTGAGGTCCGAGTATAGAAAGTTGGGTCTTGATCTTGTCTCTCTTGAAGACAATCGCTCTTGCACACCCAAGAAATCCTCAATGGCGGAAGAAAAGAAAAACGACGGAGTAGACGATGCTATCAATCTGTTGCTTGAGCAAGCTCTCACGCGACAGAGGGACAAAATGATGGAGAATTTTTCCCACATCCTTCAACGCCTGCCGATAACATCAGGCGCATCTTCATCAAGTGGCCACTTTGGAGGAACCTTGCCTTTCAAGGTACAAGTTAACTTTGATATTCCTGTATTTGAAGGACAGATAGATGCAGAAGCCCTAGAAAAATGGTTAACTCTGCTAGAAGGTTATTTCTCTCTTCACATTTTTTCCGACAAAGAAAATATCACCTTCACACTCCTTAAATCTCTCCCTCATGTCAAACATTGGTGAGAAACTTACTAGGAGCAAAGTTCCACCGAGGAGTTTGGAATATATTGGGCCGATCCCACTTGGTATTTTTTTGTGGATGCGGTAAATGAACAGTATTACCTTGTTGGCAACTATGAGGACCAGTACATGAGATGGACCAAACTGCGGCAAGAGAGGGGCCAAGTAGTTTCGGAGTTCACCAATACCTTCCATACCTTGCGCACCAAGCTGGGTATCAAAGACTCCGAGCAAAATTTGGTTCTGAAATACCGTGGGGCTCTACATAGATACATCCAAACTGAAATGGATTTTCTGGACATCTCATCACTCGGTGTTTCTTATCGATATGCTATTAAAATTGAGCAAAAATTTAAGCACCAGAACAAATGGGAGTTCGGGTCTGCAAATCCGCAACAACCAAAGTATGACAAAGACGACCCTAACAAACAGTTTAGCGAAAACCCGTCCAAGAAACAGGAAAAGAAGGGTCACGAAAAGACAAAGAAGGACACAGGAAAATGGTGCAAGTTCCACAAAATCCCCTGGCACAACACTGATGAATGTTGCTCAAAACAGTCATTAGTGGCCGAGATCAAAGACAAAGAGCCGAACCCTAATTTAGAAAATGATTCTGAAAATAATGGTAAAGGACAGATGATTGACGCCGACCCCACTGCTATTGTCGCTACCGTAGCAATTCAACCAGAAGAACCAACAGATCCTAAAGAGGGGGAGTGCCTTTTTCATTCACAGATGTGGGTGAAGGGGACCCCATTGCATTTTATTTTTGATTGATGAAGCAAGAAGAACCTCATCTTAGAAGAGGTCGTCAAACAGTTGGGATTGTCGACAACACCACACTCGCAGCCATACAACATTGGGTGGCTTCGCCAAGGACGAGATCTCCGTGTCAACCAACAATGTCAATTATCATGTGGCATCCAAACCCTTCAAGGATGAGGTATTATGTGATGTTTCCCCACTGGATGTTTGTGATGTTCTCTTAGGCCAACCATATATGTGGAGACGCCATGTTGTTTATGAGTCTCGACCCGGTAGTGTCATTGTTACTTTGGGGGGTCATCTCTACAGAATACCAGAGGTAGTTCCAACTACTGTTCCACCTAAAAATTGTCGCAAGGTAGTATCTCATACTGCAAAATTCATCTTCTTCACAATCTATTCAAAAGGATAACAAAAGGACACTACAACCACTACAACCTTGCCCCAAGAACCTTCTATCCAACAAAAGAAGGTCGACAAGGTTGCAGCAAAGCGCAAAGATTCCTTCGGCACACCGTCCTCTCATGTATCTCGACTTGTTAAATAGCCTCAACCTCAAAAGGCTCGTGGTAGACTTCCACAAACTGAGCAGCGCAATGTCTCCAGTAAGACAAGCATCTCACCAAGATGCAGATTCAACAAACGCTTTTCCTTCTCCCTCGGGAACTCAAAGCAATGGAAACCATTGCTTCCTAAGGAGGGAGGATTGATCCAGGTGGATATCGGTGGCCACCCACCTTTTCCAACAGGCTCAAAACAACTTTCTGACAATTTTGGCAATTTACTATTTTTAGCAGGTTTTAAATTCCGGGGCCATTTTGAGGGCCTAAATGAAGGTTTTTAGAGATCGAGGCTCTCAATGATGGTCAAATCCATGATTGAGCCACCAACATGAATCTCCTCGACGATACCTTTCCAACGAGCTATCATACGCCTAAAAAGGAGATTGTATGCAAAAGTTACGACCCCGTGAAGTTGATGTACTAACTTACCCAAACGAGGCCCACATGACTTTTGGCGCTTCATCTCCTAGGTTTAGATTTTTGGATGTCTAGGACTTTTGTCATTCCTATTTATTGTAAAAAGGCCTTCAGAGCCTAATTGTAATCAGCTTCTTGCGAATGCGAGTAACCATCACATCTCTTCTCAGAGGTAAGCTACCACCATTCTAGCGAGTCTTTCACTCTGTATTTTTACAGTCTCTGTACATTTCTTTCATTAATAGAAATCATGTATTACTATATCTCTGTTTTTATGGTTGAATATCTGATATATTTCTATTATATTATTGGATATACGTGATATCTCTATGCATTTCTTTATTATATCTCCGATCTCATTTCGTGCCGAAAATAATCCGGATCAGTGGTATCAGAGCAGGCTACTCTTGATCTTTTTTCAGTGCATGTCCCCGACGAGGTCCGAGTATAGAAAGTTGGGTCTCGAGCTTGTCTCTATTGAAGACAATCGCTCTCGCAAACCCAAGAAACCCTCAATGGTGGAAGAAAATAAAAACGACGGAGCAAACGATCCTATCAATCTGTTGCTTGAGCAAGCTCTCACGTGACAGAGGGATGAAATGATGGAAAATTTTGCCCACATCCTTCAACACCTGCCGATAGCATCAGGTGGATCTTCATCAAGCGGCCACTTTGGAGGAACCTAGCCTTTCAAGGTACAAGTTAACTTTGATATTCCTGTATTTGAAGGACAGATAGATGCAGAAGCCCTAGAAAAATGGTTAACTCTGCTAGAAGGTTATTTCTCTGCTCACAATTTTTTCGACAAAGAAAAGATCACCTTCGCACTCCTTAAATCTCTTCCTCATGTCAAACATTGGTGGGAAACTTACTGGGAGCAAAGTTCCATAGAGGAGTCTAGAATATATGGGGCCGATCCCACTTGATATTTTTTTGTGGATGCAGTAAAGGAACAATATTACCCTATTGGAAACTATGAGGACCAGTACATGAGATGGGCCACACTGTGGCAAGAGAGGGGCCAAGCAGTTCCAGAGTTGACCAATACTTTCCATACCTTGCGCACCAAGCTATGTATCAAAGTATCTGAGCGACATTTGGTTTTGAAATACCGTGGGGCTCTATATAGATACATCCAGAATGAAATGGATTTTCTGGACATCTCATCACTCAGTGTTGCTTATCGATATGCTGTTAAAATTGAGAAAAAATTTAAGCACCAGAACAAACGGGAGTTCGGGTCTGCAAATACGCAACAACCAAAGTATGACAAAGATGGCCCTAACAAACAGTTTCCCAAAAACCATTCCAATACATAGGAAAAGAAAGGTCATGGGAAGACAAAGAAGGACACCAAAAAATGGTGCGAGTTCCACAAAATCCCCTGGCACAACATCGATGAATGTCACTCAAAATAGTCATTAGTGGCTGAGATCAAAGACAAAGAGTCGAACTCTTATTCAAAAAATGATTATGAAAATAATGGTAAAGGACAGATCATTGACGCCGACCCCAGTGCTATTGTCGCTACCGCCACAATTCAACCAGAAGAACCAACAGATCCTGAAGAGGAGGAGCGCCTTTTTCATTCATAGATGTGGGTGAAGGGGACCCCACTGCATTTTATTGTTGATAGAAAAATCCAGAAGAACCTCATCTCAGCAGAGGTCGTCAACCAGTTGGGATTATCGACAACACCACACCCATAGCCATACAAAATTGGGTGGCTTCTCCAAGGATGAGATCTTCGTGTCAACCAATAGTGTCAATTATCATATGGCATCCAACCCTTCAAGGATGAGGTATTATGTGATGTTGCCCCACTGGATGTCTGTGATGTTCTCTTGGGCCAACCATATATGTGGAGACGCCATGCTGTTTATGAGTCTCGACCCCGTAGTGTCATTGTTACTTTGGGGGCTCATCTCTACAGAATACCAGAGGTAGTTCCGATTACTGTTCCACCTAAAAAGTGTTGCGAGGTAGTATCTCATACTGCAAAATTCATCTTCTTCACAATCTATTCAAAAGGAGAACAAAAGGACACTGCAACCACTATAGCCTTGCCCCAAGCACCTTCTATCCAACAAAAGAAGGTTGACAAGGTTGCAGCAAAGCACAAAGATTCCTTCTGCACACCATCCTCTCATGTATCTCGACTTGTTGAACTGCCTCAACCTCAACAGGTTCGTGATAGACTTCCACAAAATGAGCAGCGCGACGTCTCCAGCAAGAAAAACAACTCACCAAGATGCAGATTCAACAAACGCTTCTCCTTCTCCCCCGAGAACTCAACGCAATGGAGACCATTGCTTCCTAAGGAGGGAGGATTGATCCAGGTGGATATCGGTGGCCACCCACCTTTTCCAACTGGCTCAAAACAACTTTCTGACAATTTTGACAATTTACTATTTTTAGCAAGTTTTAACTTCCAGGGCCATTTTGAGGGCCTAAATGAAGGTTTTTCAATATTGAGGTTCTCAATGATATCCATGGGCATTATTGAGCCCCAAAAATGAATCTCCTCAACGATACCTTTCCAACGAGCTATCATACACCTAAAACGAAGATCGTATGCAAAAGTTACAACCCCGGGAAGTTGATGTACTAACTTACCCAAACGGGGCCCACATGAATTTTGGTGCTTCATCTCCCAGGGTTAGGTTTTTGGATGTCTATGACTTTTGGCATTCCTTTTTATTGTAAAAAGGTCTTCAGAGCCTAATTTTAATCATCTTCTTGGGAATGCGAGTAGCCATCACATCTCTTCTCAGAGATGAGCTGTCACCATTCTAACGAGTCTTTCACTCTGTATTTTTACAGTCTCTGTACATTTCTTTCAATAATAGAAATTGTGTATTGCTATATATCTGTGTTTATGATTGCATCTCTGATATATTTTAGTTATATTATTGGATATACACGATATCTTTGTGCATTTCTTTATTATATCTCCGATCTCATTTCGTGCCGAAAATAATCTGGATCAGTGGTATTAGCGCAGGCTGCTCTTGATCGTTTTTTCAGTGCATGTCCCCAATGAGGTCTAAGTATAGCAAGTTGGGTCTCGAGCTTGTCTCTCTTGAATACAATCTCTCTCGCACACCCAAGAAACCCTCAATGGCGGAAGAAAATAAAAACGACGAAGCAGACGATCCTATCAATTTGTTGTTTGAGCAAGCTTTCACGCGACAGAGGGATGAAATGATCGAGAATTTTGCCCACATCCTTCAATGCATGCCGATAGCATCAGGTGCATCTTCATGAAGCAGCCACTTTGGAGGAACCTCGCCTTTCAAGGTACAAGTTAACTTTGATATTCCTGTATTTGAAGGACAGATAGATGCAGAAGCCCTAGAAAAATGGTTAACTCTGCTAGAAGGTTATTTCTCTGTTCACAATTTTTCCGACAAAGAAAATATCACCTT
>ML810841.1:40912-106395 GCA_009831015.1 Picea engelmannii
ATCCACAATGGGGATCTATCTCTTATTTATACAAAACCTATCACATCAAATGATGTGTCTATTGGCACAATAGGGCCAACCTGTACAACTTAATAATATAATTAATAATTACACAATATTAATTATCTCTTACATGGTGGGGCTGACGTGTACCCTTTACAACACAATTAGGGTTTTACCAAAGTATCACTCTCTGACAATATAACAAGGGATCTCACACATCCTCTAGTGCTCAACCACTAGGGACATGTCCACCTATGCTCACCCACAAGGACATCACTCTCAACAGATCACTCAACTGAGTCCACATGAGTACCATCTAGAGAGCCATCTCAAGTCGACTCAACTAATTCCATAGGAGTACAAGGTAGGAGACCATATCAAGCTGACTCAACTCAGTCCAGAGGAGTATAAGGCAAAAGACCATCTCAAGTCATCTCAACTCAGTCCAAAGGAGTAGACAAGATACCACACGTCATAACAATTCATTCCAGAGTTTGATGCACACCCATCACATGGGAACACACAACACATGAGCACACATCATATCAACTCAGTCCATAGGAGAATGACACACCCATCACATGGGCCTTCTCACAGATCAACTCAACTCAATCCAGAGGAGAACGACCTGGACAATGTCACACGACATTGCAATCATCAACACTCCTCTCAACTAGGGAGGCATTCTCCACTAGGCCAAGTCTCTCACGGAAGTACTTGAACTTCGTCTTGGAAAGTGGTTTGGTGAAGACACCTGCAACCTGCTCGTGTGTAGAAAGGTACTGCACATGTACTACTTTCCTTTGCACCATATCTCAATGTGTTTTGATTTATCGTTAAACATAGGATTCTTAGAGAGATTTACACAACTCTAGTTATCACAGTGGATAATAGTGGAATCCATATCATGTCCAAATAATTTTGCAAGGAGCTTGCGAAGCCTCACTACTTCAAGGACTTCCAGACATAATGCAATGTACTCTGCTTCTACGGTACTCAAAGCCATAGAAGTTTGATTCCTTTTGCACCAAGAAACCATGGCAAATCACAAAGTAAAACAACAACCAAATGTGCTCTTCTGGTCCACTGTGCTCCATGCCCAGTCTTCATCAGAATATCCATGCAATCTCATGTCTACACCAGAGGCATATCTTGGGCCATAACCAACTGTTCCTTGTAGATATCTTAACACATGCTTCGTTGCTATCCAATGTGTCTGTCTCGACCGACTCATGAATTGGATGAGTACATTCACTGCATAGCATATATTAGGTCTGGTGTTGACCAGATACATCAATGATCCAATCAGTTGTCTGTAAATATGTGGATCAATCTCGCCTGAATCGGAAGAAACTTCATTCATCTTATTCAAGTTCATCACCATCAATGTAGTCATGGATTTGTAGTCCATCATCCTGAATATCTCCACTATATATTTTCCTTGACCTCAATAAAATCTCATCATTCCTCTGCCATAATTCTAGTCCAAGAAGTAGTGCATCATACCAAGTTCCTTCATCTCAAATTCAGAATCCAATGCACGCTTTCATCCATCAATAAGGATTTCTGAATCGATCAGGAATAAGTCATCACATATAGGACTGAGATCAGGAACTCATCACCAACAGTGTTGTAGTATAGGTTTGGATCAACAACACTCTTGTTGAAGCCCAAATTCATCATGTCTCCATCAATCTTCTCATACCATTCATGAGGTGCATGTTTTAGTCCATATAGGGATTTCTTCAACCTTCATACATGAGACTCCTTCTCATGTGTCAAAAATCCATTTGGTTGCTCAATGTAAACTTCTTCCTCAATCTAATCATTGAGAAAGGATTGTCTTTACATCCATCAGATGTAGTCTCCAACCCATGGATGTTGCAAGATCAATAATCGTACAGATGGAAGTGTATTTGGACAACAGGATAAAATGCCTCCTCATAATCTATTCCCTCTACTTGAGAGAATCTTCTAGCTACAAATATCACTTTGTACTTCTTGACACTTCGATATCTTATAGATCCACTTGGAAGTCACTATAGGCTTCCCTTTCGGTCTTGAAACAATATCCCACACATCATTCTTCATGATGGATTGATACTCTTTGGTCATGGCATATTGCCAAAAATGTTGTCTTGTTTCTTCTCCATGACAAGAAGGTTTTGTATCAATAATGTGGCTCATAGCTGAAACATAGCTCAAAAATATTTGTGGTCTCTTTCTCTCTCGAAATGTATCACAAGGAGATGCATGTCCCTCTGCCTCCAGTAGAGTCTTTTGAGCCCATGTAGGCCTTTCCTGGCCTATTTCCATGTCTCTGGGAATCATCAGCTGGAGCTATATAATCAACTGGATCAACAATTGTCTCCCTCTGAACTATTGAAGGGGGAGAAGGTAATGTTTCTTCCTTCTTCTCAAATAGTTTGACTCCATCTGAGTCAAGTGAATCCCTTTGAAGTCTGAAGGATAAACATATTCCTTTTCCGGTGTTTCTAACCTAGAGACACCCCATGTCTTCTTAGGTCCTCTACTGTCTCTACAGTACTTTGTTGGCCTCTCGTACTAGGATAATAACCAAGATGACCTCTCATAGGGATAACAATCAAAATGGCCTCTTGTACTAGGATAATAACCAACCAAAGAAAATTGGACTCCCATACTAGATATCATGGCCCTTTAATAATGAAATAAGAAATATGGCCTCACATAGGAATAACAACCAAAATGGCCCCATGTACTAGGATAATAACTAAGATGGCCTCTCGAAGGGATAAAAACCAAAATGGACTCCTGTACTAGAATAATAACCAAGATGGCATCCCGAAGGGATAACAAACAACCAAAAATTGGACTTCCATACCAGGGATCATGGTCCAAGTCATGAGGGCTCCCACACCAGGGATAATACCCTTTATTATCAAAAGAAAGCTACTACAGAGTAATGATGAAATCAATTAAGGAAAGTAATGCAAGACTTACCTTAGTCTACAATCATGCTCAATCTTGCTTTTGGTCTTCCTGAGAAAGTTGAGATAGAGAAGAACTCCTCGTCGTTCTTGCTTGCATTCCTTGAATTCTTTTGAGGTGGATAATGTTGCTTTCCTTA
The DNA here is from genome assembly GCA_009831015.1 of Picea engelmannii. Lineage (NCBI taxonomy): Eukaryota > Viridiplantae > Streptophyta > Pinopsida > Pinales > Pinaceae > Picea > Picea engelmannii. The sequence continues at coordinate 44,025 of ML810841.1, forward strand.
CACATCACTAGCTACGAGTCTAGTCTCATAATGAAAAGGGATTGAAGCCTTTCACATCACTATTTGTAAGTCTAGTCTCATAGTGACAAGGGTCGCAAGTCTAGTCTTCTCGATATCCACTAGAGCTTAAATAAGGTGCACTTATAGCACACACTCAAAAGTCACCCCAAGGATCAATCTAGAAACAAATTTCCATAAATTTCTTCAATCTTGAATTTAGATATACTTCCTGTATCAATTATGAACTTTTATCATAGCTCCAAATCTTCCCTGGTTTAACTTTAGAATAGGTCTGAACTACACTTGAATACCCTCAAACTTGTGCTGGAAACTGACTCAAATTTGCCTTAAATCTGGTCTCAAAATTGCCTTAGAATGGGCCTCAGAACATGCCTAATTTGTCTCAAAAATAAGCCTCATAACAGACTTATCTTGTCTCAAAAATAAGCCTTAGATGCCTCATATTTTCATTGTCTCAGAACAACCTTAGAACAGGCTTAACTTGTCTCATAAATTGTCAAAAAATTGGCCTCAGAACAGGCCTAAAATCTGCCTTTAACTGCCTCAGACTTGCACCTTATCTTTGCCACAGAGTAGGCCTCAAAATAGGTCTGAAGCTCATCAAATATAACCCATAAATTTTCTTCAGATCATCTTCAAAACATACCTTAGATCTACCCAGATCTCCTTCAAGAAACTAGACTGCAACTTATTTTGGGTCTGCGGTTTGGCTTCTTCTGTGGTAGCCCTCTTCTATGTTGCCAACACCTTTCTCTTGTTACAGTTGATACAACCAGGCATGTGACTATGGCTAGGATTTCTCCCCAAGACTGCGACCACTCTATCTTGGACAACCGACCCTCCTCATAGAGCTTGTATCTGTTGTTAGGGTTTTATTCTAGCTACGATAGTATTAGAGGCCTGTGGCAAGACTTAAAACCTCACCATAGACTTAAGACCTCACCACAGGGGTCTGGCCCTTTAGTTACACCTAAAGAAGGGGTTTAGCAACTCATCTTCCCATGACCTTCCTTCATTTGAATTGTGAAGTGGTCTTCTTCAGGAACTGCTCTAATACCATGTTAGGTTTTTGATGGTTAAGATGATGCATGTAGTTTAATTCTGTTTAGAATTACTTGAACCATAAACATTGCAACAATACATTAGCTATAATAAACCAAGATCACAATAAGAATAACAATGCACAAGAACACAAGAAGTATCATGGGAAAACCCTTCTCAACCAAGGGAAAAAACCAACAATCTCATTACTACATTGCCAAGAGAATATCCTCCATCCACCACCAAACCTAGCACACAAGAGGGTGTTGCTATAACCAAGAAGGACTAGTTCATAGAAAAGTGTGCACTACAGTCCTCATAATTTCAGTCATCCAACTTCAAACCATGTGTTGAGTTAGTGTGAGAGATATGATCCACAATGGGGATCTATCTCTTATTTATACAAAACTTATCACATCAAATGATGTGTCTATTGGCACAATAGGGCTGACTTGTACAACTTAATAATATAATTAATAATTACACAATATTAATTATCTCTTACATGGTGGGGCCGACTTGTACCCTTTACAACACAATTAGGGTTTTACCAAAGTCTCACTCTCTAAAAATATAGCAAGGGATCTCACGCATCCTCTATTGCTCAGCCACTAGGGACATGTCCACGTGTGCTCACCCACATGGACTTCACTCTCAACAGATCACTCAATTGAGTCCACAAGAGTACCATCTGGAGATCCATCTCAAGCCGACTCAACTAATTCCATAGGAGTACAAGGAAGGAGACAATCTCAAGCTAACTCAACTCGTTCCATAGGAGTACAAGGCAGGAGACCATCTCAAGTCATATCAACTCGGTCCAAAGGAGTAGAAAAGAGACCACATTTCATAACAACTCAGTCCAAAGTCTGACACACACCCATCACATGGGAACACCCAACACATGGGCACACATCGTCTCAACTAATTCCAGAGGAGAACGACACACCCATCACATGGGCCCTCTCACAGATCGACTCAACTTAGTCCAGAGGAGAACGACCTCGAGAATGTCGCACGACGCTGCAATCATCAACAATAAGAACACAAGCATTTTAGAATTAATAAAGCGGTCTCTCAATTGGAAGCAGACTCAGAGACATATCCCAAAATGGGTGAACTCCGTTAACAAACTTGTGTTATGTGTTTTATTATTGTTGTTTCTATTTCACTCAGTTATCTTGCAAGTTATTTATCATTTAAGTGATTTTGGATAAGTAAGTGAATTCATATTATTTGCAAACTGTAGTCAAAGTGATCATTTATTATTTCGAATCAAGTTAGATATTTATATGCATCAAGAAATAATTTATATCTAAGTATTTTTGAATCAAGTTGGTATCAGAGAAGGGTTTTGACAAGTGTTTGCAAGTGAATTCTTACAAGATCTAAATTCAAGCGAGGTGAAGGCATGCTTGCAAATTATAAAACAGAAACCCAAAGGAGACTTCGTAAACATGAGATGGCTTCTGAAGGAAAGGAATGAGAAGATCCTCCCATGAGGCCTAAGGAATTTATGGCTACACTATGCATGATGAGGGAGATAACAGATTATTTGTATCGAAGAGTTCAAAAGACTGGTGATGGAGAATCTTCAGTAAAACGAGAAGGAGGAGGTGAAGGTGGTGGACCTTCAGTGTTGGTTGTGGAGCCTGATTATCTTCCTGATTCAGAGGTTTGTTTCAGTAGTGCTTGGATCCCATTCCCTAATGGAGAGTGTGGGGGGGATTCCCCCCCCATAGCTATCGCCAGAGGGGTCTAGTGGGGGGCAACGAAAATTTTTTGTATCCCCCCCTGGCGGGGGATTCAGGGGTAGCACCCCTGAAGCGAAATTTTGGGAAAAGTTACCTTGTAAAATAGTGTAATTTCGTAGTCAATTTGGACCATTCATTATAAGGTCGCAAATATGACAATAGAAGTTATGTTAGGATTTTTTTCCCTAGAAGGCAACCCTATTTTATGAGGGAATTGTATTGTGGTTGTGTATTATTTTGAATATTGTATTCTGAGAGAGGAGACTGTGAGAGAAAGAAGAGGAAGTTACAACGAGTGTGTTGTAGGTTGTATCCCTTCATTTTGCTGGATAAAAAAGAGGAAGGACCTGAAAATTTCTCTAGTGGACGTATCCCACATTGGGTGAACCACGTATATCTGTGTCTCTATTGTATTGTGTATCTTCTGTGTTTTATTTCCGCATTTTTCTTATTTTATTGCTCTGCGGTCCTGTTTTTTCTAACATTCAGAACCCTCTTTGTTATCATCATCATCATCATCTACCAATGGTGCAAGTGAACACTCTTCTCATAAGAAGAATACCTCTAAGAAGTATTCACATGCTCGTGATTTGCCTTTATTAAAATTAGATGTAAAGTTTTACTTGTCAATTTATGATGGAGAATTGAATGTAGAGAAGTTGGACAATTAGATCAAGCAAATTGAGGTATATTGCAGAGTACAAACGATCATGGATGACACTACAAAGATATAGCTAGCTACTCTTCGTTTGGGTGGCACAACCTTGATATGGTGGGAGAGTAAGATACAATTTTATCTCATTTAACAGGGTAAAGTAATTTCTTCTTGGGCTGAATTTACTATTGCAATAATAATAAAAAAATTATCCATTGGCTTATGTGCAAACTGCAATAATATATTGGCAATATCTAAGAAAAGGAACGAGGGAAAATGTACAAGTATATACACATGAATTTAAGAATAAATCATTATATTTAGGAATTGCATTATATACTTGAGAAACTCTTCTGAAATATATTGGTGGTATGCATTCATATCTTCGACATTCTATATTAATTTTTAACCCTACTAATATTGACGAAGTGTCAGTACAAGCTACTCATCTTGAAGCTAGCAAGGGAAATCATATATTCGAAAATAAGAAGCCACACAATTTCGAGAAGAAGTCGAAAGGAAAGTGGAAGAGTAAGAAATCGGCTATAGTAAAGAAAGTTGAAGAGAAACCTACATGTTTTCACTGCAAAATAAAGGGACATGAGGAAACACAGTGTTGGAAGCTACATCCAGAGTTGCGGCCAAAGAAGTTCCAAGATAAGGGGAAACAAAATATTGTTGCAACAACTCAACAAGATCTGGGATCTGATTCAGGAGATGAATTTAAGATCAAAACAATGGGAAGCAAAGGTATATCTACTACTAATTCTAATTATTTAGTTCAATCTTCTAAAATGGAAAGTTTTCTTGATTAGAAGAAACAAAATGAGCTTTTCCATGTCAGGGTTATAGTGAAGCATACAAATATATATACTTTGTTTGACACTGGATATCAAGTTAACTTAATATCTGAAGCATTTTTTAATAATTTGGGTTTAAAGACTATGCCTCTTGTGAAACCATATCCATTAGGTTGGGTGTGTGAGGATGCTAAGTTGCAAGTGACAAAACAGTGTAAAATCAAATTTGCAATTACTTCCAAGTTCGTTGATGAGGTTGAATTAGATATTGTGCCACTTGAAATTTGTGGCATTGTCTTGGGTAGTCCATATCTATTTGACAGGAAATCCATATTCTATCGTGAAGAGAAAAAATATCACCTTTTCAAGGATGGGATTGAATATATCATTAGAGCTCATCATATTAAAACTAATATTTCTTTAGTGAGTACAAGACAAATGAAGAGACTCGTAAGTGCAAGTAAATATTTTGTTCTCATTATGGTGAAGCAAAAAGAGGAATATGTATCAGATGCTTTGTCAGGTTGTGATCCAGATCATAAACAGGAATTGATAAATATTATTTGTAACTATGATGAGTTATTTCAGGAACCTACAGGGTTGCCTCTTGAGAGGGAGGTTGAACATGAAATTCATTTGCAGTAGGATGCTCCTCCTCCTAACATTGGTGTGAAATAGGTCTTTCAATTGGGAGGTAAGAAGTAGAAATCCTTTGAGACATTGAAAGAAAATATAAGCACCACACCAGTATTGGCTCTGCCAGATTCACAATTGACATTTGAGATTCAAACTAATGCAAGTGGATATTCCATGGGACCAGTCTTGATGCAATGAGGTAAACCTATTTGTTATCATTTCGAGACTTTTACTCAAGCAATAATTAACTATCCAACATATGACAAGGAATTATATGATTTGGTACAAAGTGTCAAAAGGTGGAAGCATTACTTAATGGGGAAGGATATAATCATTCATACATATCATCAGCCATTACAATATTTGCAGTCCCAGACCAAGCTACAACAGTCATGAAATTTCAGGTGGATGGGTTTCTTACAACAATTTCCTTTGGTTATTAAATATAAGAAAGGTATTATTAACAAGGTTGCATATATGTTATCAAGACCAATGGTTAATGCATCTACAATATTAAAGCATAATTCTTTAGCTCATGAAAGTTATGTTGAACAATATGCTAGAGATGATGATTTTAAATATGTATATGAATCTCTAACTCGTGGAAATCTACATGAAGAATTGGATTATCACGTGCATGATAATTTATTATATCATCTTGGAAAACTTTGTATACCTAGAGAGGAAAGAGCAAGTGTAATAAGAGAAGCACATACATCTATTATTTCTGGTCATTTCAGGGTAGGTAAGACAATAGCACAATTGCAAAGATATTGTTGTTGGCCTCGAATGAATGAGACAGTTTCCAAGAACATAAAAGGGTGTGTTATGTGTGCCACAAGTAAGCCTAACAACAAATTTTTTTGATTATATACGCCACTTCCAGTACCTTCTCAACCATGGGAAAGTGTGTCCATGGATTTCGTAGGGGTTTTTTCGATGTCCAAAATAGGTCATGATTATTTATATGTTGTTGTGGATAGGTTCAGTAATATGTGTATCTTAATTCCTTCCAAGAAGCAAGTCACAACTGAAAATAAATCACAATTGTTCTTTGCTAATGTTTGGATTCATTTTGGGTTACCTACATCTATCATATCAGATCGACACTTTCGCTTCTTAAGAAAGTTTTGGTCTAGTTTATGGAAGATGATGGACACTAAGTTAAAGAAAAGAACAAATTTTCATCCACAAACATATGGACAGACAAAGGTGGTGAACAGGACAATGGTACATTTGTTATGAGGTTACTGAAGTAAACTTCCTAAGTTGTGGGATGAACAATTTCACTATATACAACATGCCTATAATTGTGTCATGCGTTCTTCTAATCAGAGAACCCCTTTTGAAGCATGTTTTGGATACTTGCCTAAATCACCTATGGAGTTTTCTTTCGGAGAAGCAAGCAAAGAGGATGAGAAAAATGATGTCGATAAAGCTAATAGGTTCATTCAAAGGATCCAAGAGATACATCAAGCAGTACAAAAACAATTGGAGAAAATCCAAGCCAAGTACAAGACGAAGCATGACAAACATCGAGCTGATCATCAGTTTCAATTTGGTGATCAAGTATGGTTACGTATCAACAATGATAGAATGAAGGGTGAAGATAAAAATCTCAAACCAATCTGGTATGGTCCATTCAATATTTTGGAGAAGATTGATACTAATGCCTTTCATTTAGATCTTCCATATTATATGAAAATATATTCAGTGGTGATTGTTGAGAATTTGAAACTTTATGAGCCTCCTATGATTATGGATGAAGATGAAGGTGTTCAGGTTCTGACAGTTGATGATTTTGCTCCAGAATATTTAGACGAGCTACAAGAAGATGTTATCCTTGACAGAAGAATCAAGACTTCATAATGAGGTGATGTAGAATATCTTTGAGTTGGTCTTAAAGGGGTAAAACCAAGAAAATCAAAGTGGATCAAGATTGGGAAGGTGAGGGATATTTACCCTCACTTAGTTGTTGATTAATAAAGACTTTTGGTGGTCAAAAAGGCTTCCAATGGGGAGGAATGATCCAGGTGGATTTGAGAATGATCAAAATTTAATCATCTCAAATTCTATTTAAAATGAATTCATTGTGTATATCTCGGCGATATCTTTCCAACGGTGCAAGAATTGCCTCAAATGAAGTTCATATGAAAAAGTTACGGCTCTTCAAAGTTTTGGTCAAACAAGGTCAAAGGTCAAAAAGAGGGTGACATGTGGCACCTATTAAAGGGTGACATGTGGCACATTTATATAGGTCATATGGTGTTGACGTGTCCTACCATACAGTGACATGGAAGGTACAGTGGCACCTCAATCAATAGATCGTACAGTGACATGGCACACAAGTGGATCCATCGACATTGGGCACGTGGCATGATCGTACAGGTGGAGGATAGGTGGACCAATAAGGGACTATCACATGGCAGTCTCCCATTGTCTAAGTATGGATAAGGTTGTTAAAATTTTGTTGCGAGTCTGACAGATCGAACCCTGGACCTCTCGTATGCTAATTCAATGGCTTGCCATCGCACCACATGGTTGTGACTTAACCATTGATGGCATTAAATTTATTTAAGGTTATTAAATGGTTTAGTTGGAAGAGAAAATGGATCAATGGTATAGCCCCCGATCCCATGGTTGTTGTACATTAATGTGGAGCGTATTGTAACCAAAATTTGTGGGGGTTTGTTTAAAACAATATGTATGCCACTGCATTTAAATAAAAAACCAACACTATTTATAACATATGGTTTCAACAAAATGTCATAACATATGGCGTGGTCGATGGGGTTTGACCCCATGACCCTCCATATAATATTCAAACGTTTTAACCAATGCACCCAAGGCACCTATTTCTACGGTATCCCAATGATAATATATTAAAGTTTGCCAACAGTTTCGAATGATGGTTAGGGTTCATGCCCTATTTAAGTCGGTGCCCGAACCGAGGTAAGAGATAGAGTATGACAGAGTACGACATAATACATACATGGATATATGTGCCAGAGCTAACATATTTTTCCTTGAATTTCATGTGATAGGGTATCTATACTTAGAGTTTGTATTGTAATGTGTGCCATAGGGTTCCTTGAAGAAAGTATAGAGTGTTTATACTCATTTTTTCTCAGAATTTCGAGAGGAATTCAATGGTGCACTTTGTTTCTAAGTTTTATCAATAGATAAAAAAGTTCATTGTAAGAACACAAGCATTTGAGCATTAATAAAGCGGTCTCTCAATTGGAAGCAGACCCAGAGACATAGCCCAAAATGGGTGAACTTCATTAACAAACTTGTGTTATGTTTTTTATTATTGTCGTTTCTATTTCACTCAGTTATATTGCAAGTTGTTTATCATTTAAGTGATTTTGGATAAGTAAGTGAATTCATATTATTTGCAAACAGTCAAAGAAATCATTTATTATTTCGAATCAAGTTAGATATTTATATGCATCAAGGAATAATTTATATCTAAGGATTTTCAGATCAATAGAGATCCTCCCAAAGGTACAAGGCCAAACACATCACTATGTATCAACTCCATGATCAATTTTTTGTTGTAGAACCAAATGGGAATTTGACCTGATTTTTTGTACCATATACACAACATTCTTAGAAATTGAAATATAGGGAGAAATCAAGGATACCTTTAACTGAGTAAATCATGAAGGCCCTTCTCTCTAATATGTCCCATTCTTTTATCCCAGAGCATTGTCTTTTCTATAGAAAGAGTAGGATTTTTGTTACTTTCATTCTCTTGAATAATGATACTATTCTACCCATCAATAATAGTGATTATCTTTCCCTTACTATGTAAATCATGAAGGCACTTTCCTCCAATATCTCCCATTTTTTAATTCCATAACATTGTGTATAGAAACAGTGGGATTCCTGACAGTTTCATTCTCACGAACAATGATTCCATTACACCCATCAATCATAGTGCTTATCTTGTATAGATTTCTAATCCAAAATTCCCTCAATAACTCCATCACTCCTTGAACCATCTTACTTGTATCGTTTTCAATATATTTTGCGCATGCACATCACTCATCCCACTCACAGACGTCAGGTTTCTATCCAAACTTGGAATATGCAAAACACTAGAAAGGGTTTTAACCCTTCCATATTTAAGAGACAACCAAACCCTTCCACATCATGTAATTTTGGTTATTCATCTCCCAGGAAGGAATCACTTTCATTATACTTTTTAGATTCACAAAACCATTTCTTGTGAGAATTCATGTGGAAAGACACACCTGAGTCAATCACCCATGCATCATGATATAAATGTGTACTTTTAGATGCCAAGTATCCATCACCTCCTTATTTCAAGGAGGCATTCCCTCTTTTGGAAGGAGCATCATTAGATTCCTTCTTTTTATCAACATATTTTGATCTACAATCTTTCTTATAATGCATATCTTTATTTCATTTCGAACATTTCCGCATAGGTTATCCTAGAGATTTAGATTTGCTCCTTGAAGACTTATTTTTATTTCTATCTGCAGGGTGGCCTCTCACAAACAAGGCAACCTTTGTCTGACTATCCATGGTCTTCCACCTCGTTTTTTCCAATAACAGGTATGCAACCACATCATTAATATTTAATGTGGTCACATTACTCCCAATATCTACAACCATACTATCCCATGAATCTAGCAAAGAACATAGAATGCTAATGCACTTATATTCATCAGAAATTACAATAGCAATGGATAATAACTGACTTACCACAATGCTAACGACATTGGGATGCTTTGTCATGGATTCATTGGCATTCATCATCGGGAGGTACAACTTCTTTTGATGGAATTTTTTTTACTAGGGACTTAAACTAATATAAATACCTTAAATTATCTCATGATGCTTTACTATGACTTCTCCTAGGAAATTCAATAACATTAACTGTAAAAGGAATGACTAGATCATATTCTTCATCTTCCTATCCAACTTCATTCATTCTATTACTGCCATATCCATAGGTGCAATATCGATATCCGTAGTGACCCATTTTTCTTTGTCTACAAGAAGGTACCTACCCTAGCTCAAATATTTGACAGTTAAATTTATAAATCTTTAATCTAGAAGTGCTCGCTACTCTCTTTCACACAATAATCACCACTATAAAGCTCTCACTAAATCTAGGTTTTTCACGGACCCAAGATAAATTTTCTCTATCAAGAATGAGTTAAAACCTATAAACAAAGGTGTCCTCTTATAATAACCTCGCTCTGATACCAAATGTAAGTTTTAAACCTTTTAAGTGAAGAAATGCATATAGATTCTTAAGCAAAACAGAAAGTAAACAATGGCGTAGACACAGTACATAAAGATTCACCCTAGAAACCCTTTATTAGGAAAATTATCCTAACTTAGAACCATACCTCTATCTTCTTTCATTGTATTAACTTAATAATTCACAACACAACATTTAGTTATTTTGCAACATCCAAAACCCTAATCCTCTAACTCAGATTAGATCACAACCCTAATCCCTTAATTGGGATTAGATAACAATGAGTCGAAAACCATTGGCTGTAAAAGCACAAAAAGATCGTGGATGAGTGCACAATCCACATTCTATAGATAACACCTTGTGCAGAAATACATAGTATGCATAAAAACAATATAACACATCTCCAATACATACTTCGAAATTTAACAAATTGGACTAGTGGTTCCAATCTATTTTTGCATCCTATCTTTAATTATGTCGGTAGGTGTTTTTTATTGTGAAAAATATTCTATACACAATGTTCATTTTAGTAAATTCCATGAATAATTTTATGCCATGGTGCATACATATTGTTCATTTTCATCTATTCCACCTATTATCACATGATTTGTATTTATGCAAATCCCAACACAAGACTCTCAAATCTTGTGTAACAATGGAAGAACCTACCATTGTCACCTTAGTAAGGACTTCCCTCGTTTTAGTGATGGAAGAGGTCCACCACAAGGGAGGCATCCCTGGTAACCTGAAGGGATCAAATAGCAAGTATAATAGCCAAGCCTACCAACCCCTATATTGGTCACCAAACGATTAGTCTAGGTTAAGGAAAAATAAGAGGTTTGAAGATAATTTGGTACCTACCCGAAACAAGAACTCTTTATAACATATATAACAATTTACAAGTCAAAGTATGAAATAAACACCTCTTTTAGACACTAGACAAGTTATATTGCTATTGTTGTTGCAAATTGCAGTAGTAAGATAGTCTTATAACAACAACAAATAATTTGTAATAACAACAATAATAAGTGCTCAGAAATGGCACAATTGACCATGAAAATTAAGCATGCAACCAATAGAATACTACCCATTTGTTAGAGGCAATTTATGAATGAGTTAGGCCACCTTTATATGAGTGTGTGCAACAAATTAAGTGATTCCATATGGTTGTAGAAAACCTTTTATAACAATAGCAATAAATTTAGTGAGTTTACCAATGTTAGTGTTAGTGAAGTTAGTAAAAAGCTTGAGAGTTTTGAGAAAATGAGTTCATCAATCAATTCACGATGAGAATGCTTTAAGACTAGTGCCTTTAAGGGTTATGGAGTCTTTTCAAATGTAACTAAGCTTGAAGGTTGGCCTAATTGAAACCAAGAGGTAGGATCTAATCCCTTAGGTGCAAGCACATTTGGGCCTTAGGTCTTAGATCTTGATGAGAAGAACTTCTAGGGTCCAAGCACGTTTGGGCCCTAGAAGTTGTTCCTCCCATCTTGTAGCTTCAACTAGGTCAAAGATAAAATGTCTAGATATAAAATCCTAAAGTGATAGAACTTTAGGGATTTATGGTTCTAATCCTAGCAAGGACAATTAAGAAATTTTATAAAAATACAACCTTGTGAGAGGAAGAAGCACTTATGTTCTTCTCTTAGGGTTTCACCAAACAAGATTCCTTGCAATAAATAGAAATTTCACCATAAACATTAATGTAATGAAAATAAATTTCATAAATACACTTACTTCATCCAAGAAACCAAGAGAATGTAACCCTAATTGCAGAAATATCCATAAATCAACAAATCCATCCACAAGAGACCTTTCCAAGCATGGCGTATAAGAGAGAAGAGCTAGTTACCCATAAAGGGAGAAAATTTCAGAAGTTACCCACAAATGGTTAGTGAAAAGATCATCCAAAATGAAAGTGAGAGATTTCCTTCTTATATGAGGCCTAGCGCTTCACTTTTTTCCACAAACATAACATAACAATGTTTTAAGTGGGGTCGAACCCTCATTTAACCTTTACAAGATGCACAATGTGCAAAATAAATCAAAATAGCACACATGTGTGAGATTTCAAGCCTCCTTAGGAAATGAGGGGGTCTCCAAAGGCCAGGTGGCATCAATCTGAAGTGGAGTGGGGGTAAGTGATGTCTTCGCCCACTCAAAATCATTCCAACCATCATCAATACCCCAAGAATCCTTCAAACCCTAGCTCCATCAAAATCTAGAAGATGGCATCATCATCAAACTAGGCTGAACGTTCAGGATCTGAGTGTTGTGTCCAGGATATGAGGAGTTCCATCTTGTCTCTACCATGTCTCTAATTGTCTGCTAATGCAACATCCTTGATCTAGGTGAGGAATAAGCTATGGGGTACTCTACCCAACGTATGGGGCTTCCAGCCCATCTGTGTGCCATCATGATTGAATCTTCTCCTACCAAGCCCATATGTCCATCATTCAGGGTTCTAAGGATGTGAGAACCAAATTATGAGGGTGGTGAGTCATTGGGTGACCCACTACTCTCCATCACATGTGTCAAGGTCCTGTAATAAAGGCACAACATCCTCGGTACAATCCCAAGATGTCCCTCAAAGTACCATGTCAAGGCCATCCAAGACAAATCAAAGCATAGAACATGGTTAGTCAAGGTTCATAAGAAACATTATTCCTTAAAGCATGCAAAGTAATTTGTAACTTAAGACATAATCCATATAAGACAATTCACCTCAGTGTCCCCTTCAAACATCACACCAACCCAGGATCCCATGTGAGTTGACATGTTTAATTATGGGAGGGCCTTCATTCAACCCTATTAGGTGTGCCACCTAGACAGGAAATAAAATAACCCTGGTAGAGGGATAGGTCCGGAGAGTGACAGGGAAAGTAAAAACCCTTCAAGAGTAAGTGTGATAGTGATATGGTTTTAGGGCTTACTTCCTAGATCATGGTTTCATTAAATCCATTTCTATGAGAGCCGATGTATAGGGTGTGATTTCTCTTGAGTTACCCCATATTTACATGCTATTTTTTCCAAACCCCTTTATCATCCATCTTTCTAGTTCATTGTATCATATTTGCAAGTCCCCACTGTATCCAGCTTTAGAATTTCTATTTAGGACCAGGGTGAGCACTGAAAGAGTAGAGCTCAAGTTTGGACTATATTTTTTAAGTTATTTTTTGTTATCATTCCTTTCTTTCTTTAGCATCATTTTTGTATTCTTTCATTAGAAACTGCAATCAACCTATGGGCCTTCAAACCCTCTTATCATGAGAGAATGGACCATGACCCATTACTAATGATTGGTACCGTGTGAGAGGCTCTAGGATGGAAAGTGTTAAGTATAGTGGGGAGTGGAACATTACCCTTGTGAGGGACCCCTAGTAGTACCCCTTTTCCTTGGGCGATGACAACACGGGACTAGGCCACAAAATCTAACCACCAAGGTGAAACAAGGAAAGTAACACAATTTCCAAAACGAGTGATCCATTATCCAACTTCAACCAAATATCCTCATTCTCATGCCTGAAAAATTAATCGCAATACTTTGCATGAAAGAAGGACTAGCATACCTCATGGTGACAATGTCTTACCATCTCCCATACTCTTGGTTGTTTGGATGTGATGAGTTGTGGTTTTGGGTTTCCATATATGGACATTTTTATCATCATCATGTTCAGGATCATGTTCTCCATTGCGGCCCATGAGACATGATCTCCTCCAGTTACCCTGAGGCACGTGGGGGTAACATCTAAGTCCAACATGGGGACATGTGCTCACAATAGAGAACATGAGAACATCAATATCTCTGGTTGTCCAAGACCTACAATCCTGCAACCAATTCAAATGACAACACCTTTTAGAAGCATGTGTCAATGGATATGATCCACCAACATTAGTGATAAATCCAAAGCCATGCTGAAAAAAAAATAAAAAATAAAAAATAAATCACCTAGATGCAAATGATAAAGCAGTGACATTCAATGATTAATTGTAATTTCCTAACATGTATTCATTATATACAAATTAGTATGCAATATAAAAAAATGTAATACTATACTAACATGAATGCATGATGCAACATATATACAAATGAAATGCAGGATGCAAATGCCCTAACCTACACTAATCTATGTTAGTTGAAATGCTAGGTATAATCATATGACCAATGAAACTGCCCCAGCATTGTATCAAATTATCTACCCCAGTGATTCATCATAAGCCAAAATAATAAGCAGTCAAGCACAAAAATATTATGAGTCAAGATATACATCATACCATAACTAGTCATAAAATCAAAGTCATGGAGGCGGGAGGGAGGGACAAAAGCATGCAAGGAGGCATCACCACAATCTTTCCCTATCCATCCCAAGACAAGTCCAAAATATTCATACAAAGGTAGATCCTCATCCTCAGCTACAAGGCCGTCACTCAAATATTGAGAAGGGATGAGAAGGAACCTAAGGAACACTCTAAGGTTGTCTAAGGGAGGAAAGAGGGAAATATAAGGGATCAAACTAGGCCTAGAGAGAAAAAATTGATCCCAACCCAAGGATTATTGGTCTTTCATGTGAAATTGAAACCCCTTGCAACAAACTATAAGTTGAAAACAACTATGTCCTAGAGAAAAATGACTATCATGAGGAAAACTTCCAACCATATCTATAGTGAAACAGAAAGGTGAAAAAAAAAAGGATAGAAACTTTCATCACAAAAATATTTCTCTGTGCCAATCATTTCCTTACCACCACCAAAGGTAGAGCATGGTGGTGGTTGAAACTCTTCTTCGTAGAATAAAACCAAGTGCTTGAAAGAATATGTATCAAACCCCCCAGGATAAGATCGGAAATCATTATGAGAATGTTGCAATAAATTTTCCCTAGGTGTTTGGAGCAAATTTGTAATCATGTCATCTTCTTGTTGCAAAACATATGAATCAGTAGAAATCACATATGGTTATTATAACAGAAACAATTGAAAATGATCTTCAATATCATAAATTGGATATTGATTAAATCCATAACAAGTTGCATCCCATTTACGTCTCCCAACATGTATAGAATCATCAATATTGTTAATCACATCATCACTTTCATTATCGCTTGAAGGGTCTAATGTATCCAAGGGTTCCTCTAGAACTTCTTCACCTTCCAAATCATAGAATAGATCAACATCAAAGTCTTGGAAATAAGTATAAATTACCATATTTTTTTCTTAATGTGCAGGAGGAACGAAAGCTTGGATGAATTCATAAAATGGAGGAGAAAATATCGACACTTTGTCTTCATGAGGATCCTCTTCGTGGATTAGGTCTTCAACATGGTGTGTTTCATCAAAGTGTTCTTCTTCAGCATGTTCACAAGGAAACTCATGTTCTATTTCATATATTTGGTGATCTTCCTCATGATTCACCTCTTCAGGTTCTCGTTCTTCAATTAAATCTTCATTGTATTTAATGGAATCATAAGGTGATTATTTATCCTCTTTGAGGGGTTGGTAATGTTAGCGCCACCATTTTTTTTGGTTAGGATCGTTTTAGTCGAGTCATGGTTTGTGTGTCAAAGTACGTGAGGTCAGGTACTTAACAATAGAAGGTTCAAAGTCAGCAAGTGGTCGGTTGGCCCTTGGAAATGGAAAGGGATGTGAGAGTCGAAACATGTGTAAATGGTACGGGTATGTTGTTCCCAGAGAGTCGGGTCATATTAAAAAGGGAGTCTCTACGTGCCCCAGGTCGAGTCAAGTAGTTAATAGAAGTCGCGTCGGCGAGTGAAGTAACCATTATCAACTCATTATGAAGGCTGGGAGAATGAGAAATCACGACGTTCATATCCTGTATGCCCTCCAACCCTTATCGCCTGTACTTTACACGCGTGGATGTGCTATGGAAAATATGCAGTTTGATTTGAAACATAGAATTGCCATGAATTAAGTGTTCCTTGGCACAATTTCTCCTTCCACCCGATTTGTTATAAATTCTAGATGCTCTGCACCAATTTTATTCACGAAATCAGATTCATGCTCTGTCTGGAAATTTTCTCGCAAGCCCAGGTTGATCGAATCCTTTGCCTTGGGCATTCGCCGGATCCACTGCGCGCAAGATAAATAGCAGTCATGCCATGGAAACCTCCCAAAACATAAGGAAGGGTGCGTGAAGTGGAAGAATCTCCAAAACCGAGCCCCAAAGCGAACAAGATTTGTTCTCACTCACAATAGGCATCCCCAAGGATACAAAGGGAGTTTTCCATTTACCCGCGGAAACGATGATATCACATCGCGCGGAACCTAGAGTGGAAGGACCTGCGTAGGAAGGAAATATATTAGAATCCTTGTCTCCCCAACAACATATACCTTGGAGAAGGGGCAGGCCAAAGAAGAATAAGGAAGCTGGGGAAACTCAAATCCGGGATGAGCCGTGCGCAAGATTAGTTGCGGAAAATTTACTTATGCATGTTGTTAGGTTGGAACCTGCTGAAGGTACAAGCCGAGAAAGTGGGAGTAGAATGAGGAGGATGGATGCCGCGGGTACCAATTATCAAGAGCCATATCAGTAGATGAAGAAGGAGAAACTAGCTATCGTTGAACTTTACCAGGAAAATAGGGAGTTGAGACAACACTAGCGACAAAGACCATTGAAGTGTCACCAGCACAAGGCTGCGAAGGGAACATGACGTGGCTCAAAAGACAACTCATAGAGGTGCAATATACAATAGTATAGCTGCGCGAAGCATAGAGGTTGTCAGAATAAAGGTATGTGAAGCATTCCAGAGAATGTGAAGCGACCGAGGAGAACGCCCACGCATCTCTCGCCAGTGAACAGAAGAAAAAGGATTAGCTGAGTTCGTTCCTGTATCCGCAAAAAGAAAGAAAATATCAACAGTTTTAGGGAGACATCACCCTAAGACATTTTTTCATTTTGATAACGACCATGACAGTTAGCAGCCACTTGTCGTGCACATTCCCCCAACAAATGAGCGTGCGACAGAAATCGGATTCATTACAGCAGATAGCAGGACTCTGACAAACACTTGTCAGTTCAGATATTTGATCGAAGGAAATCATTCTTACATCACTCTCTCATGACGAGACCTGATGGATAACTAAATCCCCGTAGCGGATTACAAAATAGTCATGATGTAGCTAGATGTATTTGTTGTCTATTTTTGGAAAAGTGTCATGCGAAGAGTCTTTTAACGCAAAACAGTCAGTTTCCTAGTTTTTAGAGATATTAGTTAGAAGAGCAGGGTAGCCCAAGCGGCGTCCTCGCCTATCTATTTGATCTTTTCGATGTAAGCCAGGTGGTTGGAAAAATTAGTATAGACAGTGTCTATCGAATGTAGTTTGAGTTTGATCGATATTTAATGCAAAATTCCTGAAGCTTTGATGAAAAGATTCTAATTGTAGCAGTTGGATGTATTGACTCCTTTCTTTGTGTACGTACTTCCTGTATTCTTTATTCATGTCTATTTTTTTCTAAATAGGAACGTATTTCGAACCTGGGATTCAGTGCGTAGTGTCCTGGGATTCACACCATTTAGACAAAACGTTTTCCTCTAAGTTAAACTCTGAATTCATCCTCAGTGGTTCTCCGAGTTTCTTTTTGTGTTTTCTCCCAACCTCACACAACAATTTTACACTAAATATTGTTTCTCACTTATCCTTTATCCTCTCAATTTCAGTCACCAAGTCATTTGTTTCTATCGTTGCTCGAACCGACTCCATAGCCCAGGGTCTTACTGTCTTGTGCCAATATAACCAAAACCCATTATTTCAAATGTGTTAATTCTATCCAATATCTTTAAAGCCATATCCCGTTCTGAGACAATGTCTCCCGAGAGAGCCCTCTCCAATTCTGAAAGGCTAGTTTCGAGTCTCAAAGTTGGTTGAAAAAGTTACCTATGTTGTATGTTTATCAGCCGAGCATATTTACAGAGTGATAACATTCTAGCGTCGTTGTCATGGATGAAATTGAATAGATTTTCCATGGGAGAATGACTAATGTTGTAGTTTCACCCCTGAGGGTAACATAGGGACAAACATCTGTACCAAATGAAACATTTACCCTGGAGACTCCAATAAAAAATACCAGTAGCTCCAAGTAGCACAGTTCAAGAACCCTGGCTCTGAAGACGATTTATACCATAGAAAATCTTGACCCAAACCCTACAGATCCTGTGTACGACCCCAAGAAAAATTTTCATGGGACTAGAGAGCAAGCGTCAAACCCATTCTATTACCTGGATAGAATCATGTCCTTACCCAAAGATGGTGCGCAAAGCATTGATGATCTTGAGTTTGACGCATTCTTTGAACAAAAAATGTTCAAGTCTAAGTCGGAAACCAGCTTGGACGAGATAGTTTTCGACTAGAAGAGATTCCAAGCCCTAGTGTCTAATAATATCCCTCAAATCCCCAACCCTCCTAGAGCCATGGCCGCTAGATTCACCCCCCTCATTCTACCAGCCCAACTGCATGATTTGCCCCAGAATTACAGCCAGAGAATTAAGCTCTACGATGTTGAAGGGAACATTTCAGCCCAGAATCATCTGGATTGGTTCAACGATTTCGTCAACCTAGAAGAGGTAGACTATGCATATGCGAAAATGAGGTTGTTCATGCAGATTTTTGCGGGGGAGGTGAGGAAGTGGTTCAAAGCCCTCCCGGCTGCAAGAATTTGAGAATTCGTCCTGTTAGAAATGTCTTTAATTACTAGATGGGGAGACAAGAAGAACCCCTTGTAGATGTTAACGTGGTACAATAATATGAAGAAGGTGCTGGAGGAGACAGTGAAAGAATTCTCAGCTCGTTTAATGAAGTTTTATAAATCGATTCCTGCAGAAGTCCAACCACCTCCTAGGTCTACGCAGTTGTGATACGTCGACTCCTTCGACAATGATTTTTCCTTGCTGTTGAGAGAAAGAAGATAAAAAAATCTAGACACGATAATGAGCAACGCGATCGAAGTTGAGGTAAATATGATGGCGTCAGGGAAGATCAAACAAATATTCAAGAGAGGCGATAAGAATCCCCAAGGAGATGCTCAGCCATCAACGTCGAGATCCACAGACGACAAATTCGACTTAATGATGAGAACCATGGAGAAGCTAATGGAGAAAATGTCCATGGGAAACAAACCTGCCCGAGAGCATCATGACCCCCAGCCCAGGAATCAGAACCTCAGAAGGGGTCAAGTTCCTCAGATTAGATCGAGGGAATAGAGGGAGTAGAGATATCAAGGCGACCAGCAGACAAGGCCTCCATTCCAAAACAACTACACAGACGAGGATTTCGATCAGATGTTCGAAGAACAAATGCATTGTTGCGATGACAAGAACCCACGCAATATTTTGACAAAAAAGAGAACATGATCGATACATGAGACAAAATGATGATTTTATGTTGGAGATAGATGATGCATGGTTTGGGGAAATAGATGATGTGTTGTCCCAGGAAATGGAAGAGTTCAAAAAGGGTTACCAGAATGTCATCATGCAGTTTCAGAAGAAATATAACCTCGGGAATAGGGAGGTGCACACTGAAGCTCAACAGACAAACCTCATAAGAAAACCTTCGGTCGACACCCCTTCCACAAGCCGACCAAGGCCGAAGAACATGACCAAGGATACGACTGAGAAAGAAAAGTCAAAAGAGGAGGCCCGGAAGAAAATGACGGAAGCAAGACGAGAAGAGAGTGGAAAAGAGGTAGAGAAGGCATGTCCTCCTTTTAACTTTGAGCATAAAATGGCCAAGATAAAAATCTCTGTCCCCTTTAACAAACTTATCAGAAAGGGTGAATATCAGGAGAAAATTATTAAAATGTTGAAAATGGGAGGGACCCCTGATACTTTGAATGTCCAAGACAATCACCCTGCTATCATGTTTGGTTTGGGCGTTGAAGAGACAAGTGATGCTGATGACATCCCTACGTTCTACATCAGTCTAAAGGTTCATTACATGACCCTGCATAAATCCATGCTTTATTCGGGTGCGTCACACAACCTCATGCCAAAGGTGATCATGGACGAATTGGGTTTGGACATCACCAGGCCCTATAAGGACCTTTTCTCTTTTGATTCAAGGAAAGTCAAGTGCTTGGGTCTCATCAAGGACTTGGTCATGTCATTGGCCCAAATTCCTTCGAAGAACACGGTTACGGACGTGGTCATGGCAGACATAACCCCTAAGTTTAGCATGTTGTTGTCCAGGTCGTGGGCTGCGAAGTTAAAAGGGACCCTGCAAATGGACATGTCATACGCCACCATTCCTATATTTGGCCAGGATAAACGGTTGTACATAGAAGTGTTGTTGAAATACATGGTAAGCAACAAAACGCAACCAAACAACCATCCCATATACTCCATCAACATTGAGGTTGGTTCCTCTATATTCTACAATGACCTGAGTTTTGAATAGGAAGAGCCAACAACCATCATGACAATTGATGAGGAAACCATGCGAGAAGTAACAGAGTGCGCCGACCCAAAAGACTGCGCAGAAAATGAGATATGGAACATGAGTTTCAATGGCACTGTTAGTAAGGAAGAAGCAGGTTTCGGTATATGGGTAAGCCCCCCTGAGGTGGGCACAAAGTTGTGCTTGTACAATCTCGTGTTCAAATGCACAAACAACATGGTAGATTATGAGGCATGAAGGTGTTGAAATAATTAGGCACAAAGAGGATAGAAGTGAGCAGAGACTCCGAGCTGGTCATAAACCAGGTCAAAGGCATATAACAGGAAAAACACCCTAGGCTGAGAGCATACAGAAACTTGGCGTTGGATCTCCTCGAGAAATTCTTGGAGTACGATCTATTAGTTATCCCTAGGGAAAAAAAATAGATCGTCGATGCATTGGCCACCTCGGCCTTGGTTTTCAAAATCCCCATCTTCCCTAATAGAAAATACGAGATCCAATTCAAACACAGGCTAGCAATACCCGATAATATCAAACATTGGCAGGTGTTTGAGGACAACAAGCAGGTAGAGAGATTTCTTCAAATGAGCGACGAGTTTGCTAACATAAAACATTGATTCTGAGTGTTGATGCAACGAAGAAGAGAGCGTGGACACACGTGGTAATGAAGACCCTTTCCAGAACCAAATAGCAGGAAGGGACACAGTGCAATTAAAGAACAACATCATCCCAAAGGGGTTGGTTTCGTTGGAAAAGTTGTTTGAAAAAAATGATGTGGCTAGAAATCCCAAGATCATTACAAACGATGAGGATGTCGAATACTGCAACATCAAGACTGAGGAGAACCCAAAAATAATCAAATTGTCGAAAACACTCAGTCCAAAGGTCAAACGAGACTACATCAAGCTCATGAAGGATTTCCCCGATGTTTTCACATGGAGCTATGATGACTTGAAGGTGTATGACACTAAATTAATTCAGCATGTCATCCCTCTCAAAGATGACCAGAAGCCTTTCAAATAGAATCTTAGACGAATAAATCCTCTGCTACTATCGCTAATCGAAAAGGAGGTAAAGAAATTGTTCGAAGCTAAGATTATCGTTTCTTTAAGATTCTCGAAATGGGTAGCTAATTTGGTACATGTAAGAAAGAAGAGTGGTGAAATAAGTCTGTGTGTGGACTTATGAAACTTGAACAAAGTGTCCCTAAAGGACCACTACCCTCTCCCTAAAATGGACTATATCCTGCAAATGGTGGTGGGGTCCCATAATATGTCCATATTGGACAGTTTTTCGAGGTATAATCAAATCATGGTCCACCTAGATGACAGAGAAAAAATGGCTTTTGCGACTCCATGGGGGACGTTCATGTATGCCAAGATGCCTTTCGGCCTGATGAACGTTGGTGCCACTTTCCAGAAGGAAATGGACATAGCATTTACTGACGAAAGGGACAAGTTCATTGTGATCTATATGGACAACATCACGGTATACTCTGCCTCCGATGAACAACACCTCGAGCATCTGAATAAAGTTTTCCAGAAGTGCAGGAAGTTCGGCATATCGCTAAATCCAAAGAAATCACATTTCGGGATGGAAGAAGGGAAGTTGATGGGGTACATTATCTCGAAAGAGGGAATTAAGATATACCCCAGCAGGGTTGAAGGAATCCTAAAAATTGGCACTCCACGCAGTAAGAAGGAAGTGCAATCTTTCCTGGGAAAAGTAAACTTCTTGAGGAGATTCATCCCGAACCTGGCAGAGATTATAAAACATATCACCTGCATGCTCAAAAAGGGGAACGAGATCAAGTGGAACCTAGAAGCCAAGAATTCATTTGAAGATATCAAGGTGGCTCTGACTAGAGCTCATGTGCTAGCCAGTTCACACTTCACAAAATATTTCAATCTGTTTTAATTCGCCTCGGAGCATACGATTGTCGGCGTGTTGTTGCAGAAAGACGAGAAGAGCTCCGAGAAGTCCATAGCCTATTTTAGTCGAACATTGAGGGATGCTCCACTAAGTTATGACATTATGGAGAAACAAGAATATGCCTTAGTAAAGGCCCTAAAGGAGTTCATAACATACATATTACACTCCCTCGTTATCGCTTATGTGCCAGCAATTCAATCAAGGATATCTTGACTCAGCCAGACCCAGAGGGAAGAAGAGGCAAATGGATAACGGCCATGCTAGAATATGATCTCGAAATCAAGCCCACAAATTTTATCAAAGGGAAGGGCCTTGCAAAGTTTATGGTGCAGGAAGACTGCGACGCCGTGGGGATAAACTTCATCGTCGATCTCTCAGAAATTCCTTAGGAAGAAGAAATTGCGCAGGTGTCTCAAAATTTCATCGATTCACCATGGTATGCAGACATCATCTATGTGTTGAGAAATATACAGGTCCCTCTGGGTTTAAGCAAGACCAAGGCCAGATTCTTAAATCTCAAAGCGGTTAGGTTTTGCGTCTTGGATAACTCACTCTACTGGAAAGATCCTAGGGGAATATTGATGAACTTCTTGCTAGAAGAGGATGTGAAGCAAGCCATAGAAGAATTTCACAAAGGCGATTGTGGAGGGCAACACTACTGGAAAAATACTGCGCACAAAACCTTGAGAGTGGGTTACTATTTTACTACCATCTTCGTAGACGTACACAAACAAGTGTCCAGCTTCCACAAGTGTCATATTTTCGACGGGAGAAGGAAGTTGCAACCCTTGCCACTAAATTCAATCTCAGTCAAAGAACCTTTCATGCATTGGGGTTTGGATTTCATAGGGGAAATAAATATTCCATCCTCAACGTAGCACAAATGGATACTCATGACCACTGACTACTTCACGAAATATATAGAATTGGTCCCCACGAAACAAGCTACCGACGTAGTCATCATCCAATTTCTGCAGACGAATATCTTGTCGAGATTCGGATGCCCCGTCAAAATCATAACAGACAACGTGGCCACATTCAAATCCAAAAGGATGGAGAAGTTCTGTCAGGATTAAAATATAACCCTGGGACACTCTACAACGTATTACCCACAAGGAAATGGGTTGGTTGAATCTTCGAACAAAATCTTGACTAGGATCATCAAAAGGCTCCTGCAATAAAACAAGAAGGCCTGGCATAAAAAGCTTATTTATGCGATGTGGGAAGATAAGGTTACCACCAAGAAGTCTATCTCAACATCCCCTTTCCAGATTGTATATGGTGAAGACGCAATTTTCCCTACCTCACTGAGGCTTCCCGTCAGAAATTTGTTGCAAGAGAAGGAGGTCGAGCCAGATAACGCACAAAGGAGAATAAATCAGCTAATTCACACACAACAGATGAGGGAACATGTGTACAATCGATCATAGCTCCACCAAGAGAGGATGAAGAAAGACTTCGACAAACATTCTAAGCAAGAGGAGTTTCAGTTGGGGGATCTGGTGCTAAAATGGGACGCGAGAAATGAAGATAAAGGAAAGCACGAAAAGTTTGACAATCTTCTACGGGTCCTTTCAAAATCAGCGCATATCATGGAAATAATGCTTATTTTCTGGAAGAATTAAATGGAAATTCCGTTGGTTGGGGCCCTGTAAATTAAAGGTTCATCAAATGCTATCTGATGAAGTAAAGTCTGTTTGAGTCCCATACCATTGTAAATAGTCATTCTGTTTTGTGTTGAGTCAATAAGTCTGCAGAAAATTGAAGCCCGAGGTGAAGGCCTTGAATTTATGCTGAGTCTATTTAGGAACTGAGTTGATAGGTTTAGGTTGCATCTTGTTTCTTCACATGTCATAGGTCAAAAATTTAAGTGAGGCCCAATGGTCAGGCACCTAGTCTATTGTTATTTGCTACCTCGTAGGGAGGATAGCATCCTCGTTGGAGCCAACTGTTAGTGTCACCATTTTTCTTTGGTTAGGATCGTTTTAGTCGAGTCATGGTTTGTGTGTCCAAGTACGTGAGGTTAGGTACTTAACAATAGAAGGGTCAAAGTCAGCAAGTGTCCAGTTGGCCCTTGGAAACAGAAAGGGTTTTCAGAGTCGAAACATGTGTAAAGGGTACAGGTATGTTGTTCCCAGAGAGTTGGATCATATTAAAAAGGGAGTCTCTACGCGCCCTAGGTCGAGTCAAGTAGTTAATAGAAGTCACGTCGACGAGTTAATTAACCATTATCATCTCATTATGAAGGTTAGGAGAATGAAAAATTGCGTCGTTTGTATCATGTATGCCTTCCAACCCTTATCGTTTGTACTTTACATGCGAGGGTGTGCTATGGAAAATCTGCAGTTCGATTCAAAACATCCAGTCACCATGAATTCAGTGTTCCTTGGCATGATTTTTCCTTCTGCCCAATCTATTATAAATTCATATGCTCTGCACCCATTTTATTTGCGAAATCAGATTCATGCTTTGTCTTTAAATTTTCTTGCAAGCCCAGGTGGATCGAATCCTCCGCCTTGGGCATTCTCCGGATCCACCACACGCAAGATAAATAGCAGTTGTGCCATGGCGATCTCCCAAAACATAAGGAAGGGCACGCGAAGTGGCAGAATCACCAGGCTCGAGCCCCAAAGTGACTGGGATTCGTTCTCACTCACAACAGGCATCCCCAAGGATACAAAAGGAGTTTTCCCTTTACCTGGGGAAACAATGATATCACACTGCGCGGAACCTGGAGTGGAAGGACCTGCGTAGGAAGGAAATATAGTAGAAGCCCTGTCTCCCCAACAAAAGATACCTTGGAGAAGGGGCAGGACAAAGAAGAATAAGGAAGCTGGGGAAACCTGAATCCAGGACGAGCCGCGCGCAAGATCGGTTGTGGAAAATTTACTTATGCGTGTTGTTCGGATGGAACCTACTGAAGGTACAAGCTGAGAAAGTGGGAGTAGAATGAGGAGGATGGATGCCACGGGTACCAATGATCAAGATCCATCTCAGCAACTGAAGCAGGCGAAACTAGCTTTCGCTGAACTTAACCAGGAAAACAGGGAGCTAAGACAACAACTAGTGACAAAGACCATTGAAGTGTTACCAACACAAGGTCGCGAAGGGAACATGATGTGGCTCAAAAGATAGCTCAGAGAAGCGCAGGATACAATAGTACAGTTGCATGAAGCACAGAGGTTGTCAGAAGAAAGGTATGCGAAGCATTCCATAGAATGTGAAGCAGCCGAGGAGAATGCCCGCGCAGCTCTCTCCAACGAACAAAAGAAAAACGATTAGTGGAGTTTGTTCCTGTATCCACAAACAGAAAGAAAATATTGACATTTTTGAGGGAGATGTTTCCCTAAGAAATTTTGTCATTTTTATAACGGCCATGACAATCAGCAACCACTTTCTGCGCACATTCCCCCAGTAAATGAGCGTGCGACAAAAATCGAAGTCGTTACAGCAGATAGAAGGACTCTGACAAACACTTGTCCATTCAGATATCTGATCGAAGGAAAGCATTGACACATCACTCTCTCATGACAAGACCTGATTGATAACCGAATCCTCGTGGCAGATTACAAACAATCATGATGTAGCCAGATGTATTTGTTGTCTATTTTTGGAAAAGCATCATGCGAAGAGTCTTTTAACGCAGAACAATCAGTTTCCTAGTTTTTAGAGATATTAGTTAGAAGAGCAGGGTAGCCCAAGCGACGCTCTTGCCTATGTATTTGATATTTTCTATGTAATCCAGGTTGGTTGGAAAAATTAGTATAGACAGTGTCTATCGAATGTAGTTTGAGTCCGATCGAGATTTAATACAAAGGTCCTTAAGCTTTGATGAAAAGACTCTAATTGTAGCAGTTGGATGTATTGTCTCCTTTCTTTGCATACATAATTCCTGTATTCTTTATTCATATCTATTTATGTCTAAATAGGAACGTATTTCAACCTGGGATTCACTGCGCAATGCCCTGGGATTCACACCATTTAGACAAAACGTTTTCCCCTAAGTTAAACTCTGAATTCATCCTCAGCGGTGCTTCGAGTTTCTTTTTTTGTTTTCTCCCCACCTCACACAATGATTTTACAATGAATACTTTTGCTCTCTTAGCCTTTATCCTCTCAAGTTCAGTCACCGAGTCATTTTTTTCTATCGTTTGCTCGAACCGACTCCATATCCCAAGCTCTTACTCTCTTGCGCCAATATAACCAGAACCCATTATTTCAAAGGTGTTAATTCTAGCCAACAACTTTAAAGCCATATCTCGTTCTGAGACAGTGTCTCCCAAGAGATCCCTCTCCAGGTCCGAAAGGCTAGTTTCAGGTCTCAAAGTTGGTTGAAAAAGTTACCTCTGTCGTATGTTTATCAACCGAACAAATTTACAGAGTGCTAATAGGTAACCCTCTTCATCCTTGGGTTCTTGGTTTTGAGCATGGTGCACTTTCATAATATCTTCTATAATCTCAGTGGTGAACCCTTCCTCATCAAGGAATACTGCGAGATCTTGAAGGAAATATTCATATGTCTAAAAACCTGGGTAGAAATCCTCAATAAATCTGCCAATGAGGTCTATGAGAGAATATATACCCTTTGTCTTGCAACAATCCTTGACCCAATTTCGTAATTCCAAGGGTATCGAATATATAAAATAAAAAAAATTTATATCCTCGTGATACAGTTCCACTTCCCATAGGTACTTAAAGAACTCTACAATATGAATAACAACCAAACCCTCGAATTCCGGATAGTCTTCCAACCATCTCGTATCAAACTCATTTGGGTATCTGGGAATGTTCTCAAAATCAATAGAAGGATATCTTTCATGATAATCCAAGAAACCAAGAGAATGTAACCCTAATTACATAAATATCCATCCAAAACTAGCAAATCCATCCACGAGAGACCTTTCAAAGCATAGTGCATGAGAGAGAAGAGCTAGTTACCCATAAAGGGTGAAAATTTCATAAATTACCCACAAATGGTGAGTGAAAATATCATCCAAATGAAAGTGAGAGCTTCCCTTCTTATATGAGGCCTAGTGCTTCACTTTTTTCCAAAAACATAACATAACAATGTTTTAAGTGGGGCCCCTCATTTTATCTTTACAAGATACAAAATGTGCAAAATAAATCAAAATAGCCCACAAATGTGAGGCATCAAGCCTCCTTGGGAAAGAAGGGGGCCTCCAAAGGACATTTGGAATTAATCCAGAGTGGATTGGGGGAAAGTGATGTCTCTAATCATGCCAACCATCAATATCAATACCCCAAGAATCCTCCAAACCCTAGCTCCATCAAACCCTAAAATACAACATCATCAACAAAATAGGCCCAACGTCCAGGATCTGAGTATTGTGTCCAGGATCTGGGGAGATGCATCTCGTCTCTACCACATCTATGATTGTCTATTATTGCAACATCCCTAATCTGGGTGAGAAATAAACTCTGGGGTACTATGTCCAGACTATGGGGCTTCCATCCCATCTGTGTGCCATCATGATTGAATCTGCTCCTACCAAGCCCATCTATCCATCGTTCAAGTTTCTCAGGATGTGAGAGCCAAATTATGATGATGGTGAGTCACTAGTTGACCCACTCATCTCCATCACATGTTCCATGGTCCTACAATAAGCCACAACATCTTAGGTACAAGCCCAAGACGTCCCTCAAAGAACCATCCCAAGGCCATCCAAGACAAATCAAAGCATATAACATTGTTAGCCAAGTTTCATAAGAAAAAATAGTCCTTAAAGCATGCAAAGTAAGTTGTAACTTAATACATAACCCATATAAGACAATTCACCTTAGTATCCCCTTCAAACATAACACCGACCCAAGACCCCATGTGAGTTGACAAGTTTAAGTATGGGAGGGCCTTCATCCAAACCTATTAGGTGTGCCACCTAGACAAGAAACAAAATAACCCTGGTAGAGGGATAGGTCCTGAGAGTGACAGGGAAAGTAAAAACCCTTCAAGAGTAAGTGTGATAGTGATATGGTTTTAGGGCTTACTTCATGGCTCATGGTGTCATTAAATCCATTTCTATGAGCGCCTTTTTGGAGGGTGTGCTTGATCTTGAGATACCCCATATTTACGCTATGTTTTTTCCAAACCCTTTTATCATCCATATTTCTAGTCCGCTTTATCATATTTGCAAGTCCCCTTTTATAAGGTTTCAATCTTTAGCATTTCTATATGCGACTGAGGTGAGCACTAAAAGAGTAGAGCTCAAGTTTGGACTGGATTTTGTTAGTCCTTTTTTGGTATCATTCCTTTCTTTCTTTAGCATCATTTTATTATTCTTTCATTAGAAGTTGCAATAAACCTTTGGGCCTTCATCCCCTCTTCTCATGAGAGAATGGACCATGACCCATTACCGAATTTTGGTACACTATGAGAGGCTCCATGATGGAAAGTGTTAACAATGGTGGGGAGCAGAATGTTACCTTTGTGGGGGATCCCTAGTAGTACCTCTTTTCCCCAATTGGTGAGAACATGACACTAGGGCACAGAAATTGAAAACCAACATGAAGCAAGGCAACTAACACAATTTCCCAAACAAGTGATCCATTATCCAACTTCAACCAAAGATCATCATCCTTGTGCCTGAAAAATTAAGCACAACACTTTGCATGAAATAAGGACTAGCATACCTCATGGTGACGATGGCTTACCATCTCCCATACTCTTGGTTTCTTGGATGTGATGAGCCTTGGTTGACCTATAGTTGTAAAGGTGAATGATCGGGACTATCGGTCTATTATATTTGGACATGTTGATCATCATCATGGTCAGCATCATGCTCTCCATTGTGTCCCATGAGACATGATCTCCTCCAGTTACTCCCAGGCATGGGGGGGTAACACCACCAACGATATAATAGCACGAGTGCATAGATTATCTCGATTATCCATCTTATTCCTCCCTTCTCTTCTTGGCTCAATTAGTTGAGTCTTCTAAGGGAATTTTTTTATGTTTCTTTGCATATTTATTCTTAATGCAAGCTTATATATTAATGGTCTCTTGGGTGTGTTCATGGTAGAGTAAATCTAGAGATTTGTGTATGCAAGGAGTAACTCTTATTGTTCAATCCAAATCATGACTTGCAGTTCATTGTTGATAATTTTTCATTGGGGCTCTATCCACAATATTGGACAAAAAATATGACTACAAAATATCATATTTTATCTCCTCTTTATCCATGTGAAACCTAATTTCCATACCTTCATATGTTCATTCAATGCTTCATATCATTGTCTATTTCCCATATGTTGTCTAGATAAGCCCCCATTACTAGCCCCCAAATTTAGTTTCTTAAACCCCTGATTCCTTTGGCTCTAATCCCATACATTTACTATATACTTGCCATCTAATTTTCCATATTCCCCCCCCCCTCCACTAACTTTGTGATCCCCTAAAAGTTGAAACAATGGGCACTCTCAAACCCATTAGAATCCCCATTTTATTGATGTTGTAAGACAACCATTGTTGCACATAATTGTTCTTTTCATTTTATTGGGGTCATAGGGGATATAATCATGGTGATGATGGCATTGAAATTAGCTAAAAAGTGGACCCATGTCAATTCCTTGGAGAGAAAAAAACAACTAATCCCCTTTTCCCAGACCAATGGTTGATCATACGAGGTCTAGGAGAATAATACATTTTCCCTAAAATACCCATATATCTCCTCTCCTCCTCATCCTCCACCCATTAGATCAATGTCTATAACACCAATCAGGAAAATTCCTCCACCTCTCACAATACCATCCCCACACAAAACTTCAAACTAGGGTGTTGCATGAACATTATGAGGAGATTTGAAACACTTGAGTTCCACTAATAATCATTGAAGGGGATGGGGTTTCTCTATTGCTTGTTATAAAGATCCTTTTGTTGGATAAAAATAGTAAAGAGGAGAGGCCAAATAATCAATAGAAACATTGCATCCAGGCATACGATTCCACCCCATGAGAATGAAGGTAGGAGGGAGCACTCTATATCCATTTATTGCTAATAGGAAAATGACTCTGAGCTAGGTCCTTTACAAAAATATGCAAACCTTTATTGATATTATGAATAAGAAGCAATGCTCGCTTGTGTCTTCGAGGGGGAAACCTCTAATTGAGTAGAGCTCCAATACAATATCAATCACTTGGAATCCAATTACATTACTTTTTCCTCTATAAATAGTTTATATCTATCCCAAACCTTAACCACCTAGTGGACCTTCATTAATGAGGATAAACCAACTACCTAGTGGACCTTATTTAATAAATATGGACACTATACTTAAGTAACAACCTACTCCATAAACTAGGGGAGTTAGGATAGGACCTTAACCTACCCTCCCCCTTCAAAAGTAGCATTGTCCTCAATGTTAGAGATGTTAAAATTGTTGTAGGATCACAAGCAGTTCTCAAGTGGAATCTTTGTGTTGGGTATCCTTTCAGTAGATGGAGATGTATTGGATAATGCATTGGCATAAATGATTCTCTCTTTTGACCAAGACTGCCTCCAGATGCAACTTCATGAAACAATATTCATCAAGTTATGTGAGGATGGTCTAAATGAATTAATTTATTGTTACCATTTTCTTCAAGCATGAAACATGAAATCATGGGTGGATCTTAGAGTGGGCTCAAATATCCAATTTGTTTAATATGTTTGAGTATTGTATAGGTTCCATAAAACCTAGGTGTGAACTTCTAGTAGTAGTTCTCCTTGAGATATATCTACTTATAGGGATGGAGACAAAGAGACACCTTATCCCCTTCTTGAAAGTGTCGCTCAGATTGATCTTGATCAACCTATTTCTTCATTCTATTCTGAGCTAATACCAAATTGTCATTGAGTGTGCAGAGAATGTCAGCAAAGGTGTTTAGGGTCTTTTCCACCTCCCATACCTTGGATGTGCCTAGTAAGTATGAGACCATGGATGGAGTTTTTTTTCCATATACTACCTCATAGGATGACATTTTGGAAGCACAATTATAGGTGGAATTTGTCTTATTGTTATGTTGAGTAAGACACTATGAAAGTTCTAATTGCAATATTGGGTTCTAATGGTTTCCACCTATGCATTTTTTTAAGAGCTCCATGGGCTTATTGGGTGATTCCTTAGGGTGAAAATCAAAATAAAAAATGGCCATAAAAGTTGTTATCCCCAATTTCTAAGGATAACTAAGGAGATGATGTCGTGAGGCCCTCAGGTTGCATACATGGAGTACCGAGAGACAGATGATTGGAAACGTTTGCATTCATAGAAAGAGACCCACTTCAACACCACACATCCTAGATTCGTCACGATGGAATTCAGCTTTCTTCTGGAAGACAATGGGTCTTGCTCCATGAGTCAAAAGTTAGGTATTGCAGTAAGTGTCACTTTAATACTTGAGGCATTTGAGTATGTTGCATTTAAACCTTCTTTTGATTATAGAACGTATGCTTGGAAATTATGCACTTTGCCATGTTTCACATTGGTGGTTGACATTGTGCTCTAGTAATTGGTCACCCTTGGGAATGGGTTTGTTATTGGGAGGTCCTATTGACAATTCATTGTGCCATTACTGATCATACTTATCATTTTTCACACTTCATCCTTTTTGTTTCCTTGTTTTTTTGGATTTTCGAGTGTACTGACCCAAGAAGGGATTGTACCTCATTTCATGGGAATAAGGGGTTGAAGGCCGAGAGGGAATTCAGCTGGAAAAAGATAAAATCCAAAACCATAACCTTCCAGATGCTCACCCAAGGAGGTCTTGAGAACGATGAAACTTTTCTCCTAAAAAATCAAATACCGACAAGAAACAATTTCATATTATAGAAACATCCCACTTGTTGAGGGATATAAACAAGTGTGTTACAACCTTTCCTTTACCCCTGTGACACTCTTTGTACCTCTCCCTTCAAGTGACATCATGGTACTGCATCCCAAGTCTTATATCTCCCTTTTCGAGTACCCAATTGTTTTGGAATTTAATTAATTAATGGAAAATAAATGGGCTTGGAAAAAGGATGCATTGAAAAGGAAGGTGCAACACACCCTCTACAAAGGAACCCATAAATGAGACAATATGAACCCTTGTATGTCATGAAATCCATGCCCAAAAGTCTTACCCCCATCCACTTCATCTCCTCCACATGAATTAGAGAGGTTTCCACCTACAAAACACTCCTTGACTTAAGGAATGACTCACCCAATAGGTCACCTTGACAACTCTCCCACACCTAAACTTGGAAAATTGCATAGGGTCTTTGAGAACTTGTTTAATTTGATGAATTAGTAATAATGCAAATCTTTAGGTGGCTCTTGTATTAAATGTTATTTTACTTGCCATGATACATTTGACTTGAGACCCTTGGAGGGTGCACCCAACTGTCTTTGTAGGACCTTGTCTGATGGATGTTTTGAAGGAACATGCCCATCTTGGGCCTTCATTGGGGCAATATGCCCACAAGTTGGATGCCATAACCTAGAATTTGGGGGAAATACAGAGGCAAGAGAGAGATCTTGGAGCTAACACATAGCCCTATCTATCCTAACAAATTTCCTTTGGATGCCTTACACCACACTTTTGGGGCTTGACATATTGATTAGGGATAGGGTTTGGTGGTGATGATGATGATTTGATGGACACTTGGCACATTGTGATGAGGAGGATCCCTTGCACCATGGAGAAGACCCTTGCATTTGAAGGGAAGGCAAAAGGAGGCCCAAAAACTTCCTCTTATTTCTCAACGACTTTCTAAATGCGTCGAGATGTCACCCTAAGGGGTTGACGTCACCCTTAGGGTTTCTTTTTGTGCAAATTTTAATGTTAAAATCAAATTACTTTGTAAAGGGGAAAAATAAAGGGGTATGGCCCCCTTATTTTGTGGTTTACCCTAACTAAATGTAGAAAAGCACTTTTTAGAGGTTTTGTATAAATAAGGATCAAATTCATTTCATTTTGATATAGCTCTCTCATGTGAGAGGAGCTACTTGGCTGAAATTTCCACCCCTCTTGGGAAAAAAACATTTCTCTCTCTTGAATGTTATGGTTAATACTTGTCTGTTGGAGATAAGTGGTGCACTATCTATTGGAGGATATTATTTAGCTATGTGGATGGAATTACTTGGTAAACTAGGGTTTGTCTTGCATGTTTCTTGGAATTGGTAAGAAAAATCTGCATATTGTTAGTTCTTCTTACTTGTTCCATGGTTGTTCTTAGCTAGATCCTTAGAGGAGTATAAGGGCATACACCCTCCACCAAGTTTATCATTATTTTTTATTGAATAATCCATTGTGAAGGTTGTTAGGAGGAGTAAAAGGGCTTACACCCTCCTAGATTTACCTTGTTAGGGATACTTGCTCTAGGGAATAAAAGGGATTACACCCCTATAGAAGTGGTAGACTTAAACTAATACAAGAAGACTCCATAACCCATTTGGAAAGGCACTAATCTAATTTTCCATTGGAGAAATAAATTGTTTTCATTGGTACACGTGATTTTGAGAGATATTGTTATAGCAATTTTTGCCACACTGCTTGCATCTTGCTTTGGTGGCCTTCCAATTCCCTCTAGAGACTTAAGTTCCCATTTTTTGTTCATTCCAGAGTAAAAAATTCAAATTTTTGCACATATACATGGGTTACAGTTAGACAAATTGCATATACGCAGGTTGCTCCATTACAGTCAACATACATCGGGTTTTTTGCTCAAAAATTAAAAATATGTCAAGTTTCCACGCCATGGTCACGAGATCCATGATCCTTGACCTTCCATATACTAGAAACACTCCAACTCAACCCTTCAATTCCATTAGGAGACTATAAATTGAGCCATATACAAAACTTGAGAACATTCATCATTGAGAGAAAAGACACTCTAGAGAAATCTCACTTCATATTGAGTTTTCATCCCTTTGTCCTTGAAAGTCTGAACTTATTTTGTTCAGTGCCCAAGCTCTTCCTATATTGAGAAGGATAAACTTAATTACTCCTACTAGTGATATTTCCTTTGTGGAGGATTGAAGTGGTGAAGGCCCAGCTGGAGGGACTTAGTTTCTCAGTTCTGATATGTGTCATTACAGAATTTTGTCACCTATGTACTTATGTTGATTACATTAATAGAAATACTCTTTCTCATCCAATTATATGTTGCAAATATTTTTATTACTTTCTATGGGCATATTTGTTATACATATTAATGGATTATGCTAGTTTGTATGCTAACATTCTATATAATTTCTATATGCTTGTATATCTTGATGGTTGAGGACAAGTTGAAGGCATCAATCTTTCGGTTGTGAGCTCAACTGTGGTTTTCTTCAAACATCTGGACGAGGTAGGCTTCTAGCCTTCTCTTATTATCATTTTTATTTATCTAGAATACTTGAGTTTAGAGTTGATGTCTAGTTGTCGTTCTATCTATTGTGGTTTACCCCTTTCCATAGAGATTTTCATCGTAACAGATATTAAATTTGTTCAAGTTGGAATATTTTCTTGGTGTCTTAATCTTGCTCAAGCCACTAAGGCATCTTGATTGGCCTAGTAGTTCTCTAGTTATAATCAAATAAAATCTACAGTCATTAGGGCTGCAACAAAACACACTCAATCTTTTACTTTAACTTGCTCTTCAACCATGGAAATTTGTTTGGAAACCACTTTTATCGTTCTACTACTTATTAGCTAACTTTTTTACGGTTTACTTTCTCTTTTTGTGGTTGAAATTTGTTGTTGTAGAAAATATTTTCTACAACCACTTGGCTGTTACAATAATTCTCTGAAAACACTATCTAACAACCTGCGTTTACCATCAAAGTTTGTGTTAAAGTATTGGAACATTATCTACTTGTTTAGTGCTTCAATATCCAGTAACTATTTGATAATTTTGATGGTTAATTTAGCAGTAACAAGCTCTTACTATTGATGATATATATTCTTGTTTATTGCTGCAATATTGGACAACAAGCTTCTCTTGCTTGTCCCTTTGATATTTAGTCTTGTATCTCAATTATTTGTCTTGTCTTGGGCAGGTGTAACACTTTGGCGCAGGTACCAAAGTATTTGGCAACCATCCTCGATCCGCAAGACTCACTTTCAATCCATCCTACACTTATTATTTTGACCTATAGTGGCATCACCTTCCATTACTCCACTTTACATCTCATTTCCCCCTAGGGTCACCTAGGATTCCCCCCTTGTGTAGGATTTCTCCTTCACTAAAGCGAGGGGAGTACCTATCTAAGGTGATAGTGGGTAGGTATTCCCATAGTTGTCTCACCTTTGTATATTAGGTCGGGCTTTCCCAAACCTACAATCTATGTGATAACAAGGGTGATTAGGTTGATCAACGTTGTGATGACAACATTATTTTTTGCATGGTAAGTGACCTTTTTGAATTATGGTCTAGAAATGGTAAATCACAACACATTGCAAGCACTTACCATATGGTAACAATGCATGGTGCAATTGAAGTAGCACTTAGCAACTTCTATGGTG
Source organism: Picea engelmannii (assembly GCA_009831015.1). NCBI lineage: Eukaryota > Viridiplantae > Streptophyta > Pinopsida > Pinales > Pinaceae > Picea > Picea engelmannii. The sequence goes on from ML810841.1 coordinate 79,992, forward strand.
TATCTTCCTTGGCATTGGATGTTTGGATGGCATATATTACATGGTCTGTTGTTTTTTATGGCTTTCATGTGGTATAAATTTCACCACCCATGCATTGGATTTTTTCTTGGTATTGGATCTAATGTTAAGGTTTTGTAATCATGACTATGTGTTGGTCCTTGGTTACATAGATCTTGGAAACCAATCTATCATTCAACACCTAGCCATTTCCATACCCCTCCTCCAATTTTGTTTCAATATGATATGGTTGGCACTAGTTCTTTCTTGATTTATGGTTGTTAATCCACATTTGTTGGTCACCATTCACCATTGGCTTTCGATGACCTTTTTGGCCATTTAGTGTAGCATTCACTTGTTCATTTGGCTTTGTTTCTCCATTGGTTTTGGTCTCTTATGATTTATGTTACATCTACCATTATTTCCATTTTATAACCAATTCGAGCCTATATTTATGGTTCCAAGCTTTCTAAGATAGACCATCATTGGAAATTTCTTTGAGCTATGGTTTAAAGCATGTTTGGGAAGAAATTGTGGAGCTTCTAAGTTGTCTTTCCTATGTGCATGTTGAACGCAAGTAACTATGCAATTATCGTTTTTGGGTGATCGTTTAGTTGCATGATGGTGTTATCAATTTTGCGTGTTGGTTTTTGGTAAAGTCTTAGTTGGTAACCCTATTTCTTGTGGCATTTTCTATTCACCTTGACCTAGCCCAGGTCATGCACTCATAGTTTGGTGATTTGTTTGAGTCTTTGAGCAGTAAATTATTACCCTAGTATTTACACATAGTTGTGTTTGACATTTTGTTCAACTCGTTTTCAGTTTTAAATGTTTCTTGTAGTTGATGTTTGAGAATAATGAGTATCCACATTGTTCCTTAGTCTTTCCTTTCACAATTCTTTGCTCATTTGGGTCATGATGCTCAGCTTTAGCTAAGTATTATTTATGATTGTGTCTCGACTTGACAACCCATTGTTGGTTCTATTTACAGTTGAAAATAGAAATGATAATGGGGAGCCTCACTCAACCCATAACCACTCTTAGTTTTCATATTATGTTGGGTCTCATTAATGTGTGACAACTTGGCCTTATTTATTTCACCCTATTGATGTTTAGAGTTAATTTTATGTACGGTCTACTCCATTATGCCCATAACCCAGCTTGAATTTCATTTGGGCATGGTTATGTTGGCCATGTTATGTCATTTTGTTGTTGCAATGCGCTTTTGGGTATGATTATGTTATAGCTACAAGCCTATTGCATTGTTGTTGTTTTTGGTCCCAATCTATTTTATACATTCTAAGCACATAAGAATGGCCTTGAGATTCTCCTTGTTGTTATGTCAAACTGAGCTCACCTTTGTTCATTCATCTTGACCCCATTTACACTAAAGTGGCCCCATAGCCATGGACCCATTACTTCACCCTTTGTTATTTTGACACCAGTTTATGTTCTAATGGCCCTGATTTTCTCTCATGCCTTTCATCATTAATTTGAGATTGAAATTATGGTGGCTATTTGCGATTGTTTTCAACATGCCTTGGCTTATTATAAACCTTGGCCTACTCATCTCCTATAGGTCGTGATTTGTATGTCTCTTCTCCTTGTATTGAATTGGTTTGTATATTGAAGGGAAAGAGCATGCCAAGCTCGAATGGCTTAGCATTGGCTCACTTCCTTTCTTATGCAACCCTTGTCCATACCCTATACATGTTTGCAAGTTTGATTCCCATATTATATTTCCCATGCAAGCTATGAGTTTTTTATTGCTTATGTCATGAACATGTCATGAATTGGCATATGTTTATGTTCTAGGAATCACATACCCTATACATGTTTGCAAGTTTGATTCCCATATTATATTTTCCATGCAAGCTATGAATTTTTTATTGCTTATGTCATGAACATGTCATGAATTGGCATATGTTTATGTTCTAGGAATCATATTGCACTTATTCAAGCATGTATCTCATATTAATTCATGTCGATGCATAATAATTATATAGTTGTTACATCTTTGGAATTATGTTGAATACCAAGCTTCAGTTTGATTAAATCTATCATATCATATTGCACTTATTCAAGCATGTATCTCATATTAATTCATGTCGATGCATAGTCATTATATAATTGTTACATCTTTGGAATTATGTTGAATACCAAGCTCCTTTTATGATATATAGAGTTTGATTAAATCTATCATGAAGTTCTAATTTTTATTATGAAAATAACCACTATATTGCAAGTATAATTCTTCGCATTGCCTACCAACATACATCTCTTTACTCATTCATTATCTCTAACTAGCTAATATGGATATATAGTCAATGCATTAGATATATGCCCTATTTTTATCCAAATATAATTTAGTTAATGCATGATTGTTTGAATAGGTTAGCTAATTGTAAAACACATATATACTTGTATTTGATTTATTAGATGAGATTTTGGAATTGTGGCTCCTACGACCCCAAAAGGGGACAAGTTAATAGACCTCGAGATGTATGGAGGGGTGGTAGGAGGAAGAGAATAAATATCCTATTCATCTTGACTCAAACTTGGATGAWTTTTCCTACCTTGCCTAAACAATCCAAATATGGCTAGGAAATAYAGATGCTCAACCACCCCTACTACCTTTTCTGTCTGATTTGTAGCCTCACCCAAGTATATTAGAAATTAACCTATTTGTATTGCTTTCCCACGATGATTAGAATCTARATCCCACTCTACCTTTCACTAGTAACGATATATGGGGGAATACAAATTTGGATCTTGTTTCTCCTAATTCCTATGCAATTGCATCCTCTAATTCTAATTCTACAAATTCACCTCACCTTRATAAAGAATTAGAATCCCACACTCTTGAACTAGTCACTACAGACAACCAAAAAAMAAAAAAACCATTAATGGACATGCAAGTGCCATCCTTGCCTCTTCAAGGTTATTGACATGATCATGGTGTACCCCCTAATTTTGTGAAATAGTTTAATGTCTCTCCCACCATTGACCATATTATTAGTTCACCCCACCACAACCATGTCACCTTCACCAGCTCGTTGTTCAAAATAGGTACGATGATGGTAATATCTTTCAAAGATATGCACCCAGAAGCATTTGCCCCTATGTGGTCTATTATGGGTACTACATGTTTATCCTCCTCATCTCAATCAGGACCCATCACTTCATAGTCACATTGATGACTAATTAATTATTGTTTATATAGTAGACTATTTTGGATTGTTGTGGCGACTTATTTATATTGTTTTTTATTTATGTTTTAACAATTCATGGCACATATGGTCTTGATGATTATGTGAGCATTTAATTGTTTCTTATATGTAGATCCATGCATATATTTTATTTGATTATCTTATGATTAAATTGCATGTTATGGTTTTCATGTACTTTGATGTGGTGAAGGGAGTTATAATGGGAAACAAAAGGAGTTATGAGGAGATTGCTTAAAATATATGCATGGAGGCTTAACATGCATTAATTTTAGTAGGATACGGGACCTTCCTTTTGTTTGTCTTGACTTTATCTTCGATTTGATCTTTTATCTTCAATTTTATCCCCTACCTCCCCCAAAAAAATCTTAACTTTATTTATAGATAAAACAAGGTTACATTCTTCATCTACTATTTAGCATGTCTTTATTCTCTCATACATAGATCCACGTGTTTATACTTATAAAAACAATATAGATTCTCATACTACAAATATATATTATGTCCTCCCATAATCTATAATTGTTATCTACGAATACAATATACCATTGTTCATTTTAAAAGAGCTTATAACAACATGTAACAATATACCGTTGTCATGAAAAAAATACTTTTTAAAAGAGCATATAACAACTTATATACTTTAAAACTCTCATAAAACAACATACATTCCTAATACCCATAAAGATATCACATCAAAGAAATAACAAAACTCTAGCTAACGTATTAATAAAAAGGATGGATGCTCATATTCGGAAGTGTGTCCCTCCTTTATTTCCTCGATATGTCATTCTCCTACAGCGAGTTGGAAACCAATCTTGGGCATACCATCCACAAACTCATTTCTTTCCCTATAGATATGGTGAAAATTAATTTGATTAAAACTAGATTTAATAGTGACAACCTCTTCAAAGATGGGTCATATTAAGAATTTATCTAATAAATTAATCTCGAACATCTAAGTTAGGACCACAAGTGAGTCACCAAATATTTGGAATTTGGAAACATCTTTTACATGTAAAAGCATAAATAATAATTTTAAAGCCACTAATTGTACAAAATTATTTATCCCTCTACCAATTTCTAGTTTGAATTTGACACAATGTGAATCCCTTTATGTATAAAATCCCCCATGCTCCACTTACCTTTGTTTCCCCCTTAGTTTCACTGTTAAAGTAGGCCCAAGCCCTATATTTGTCCACTTCATCTATAATAATATATCTAGGAGCCTTAACATTTTTTTTTCTTAAAGCTTCTTAGAATATTCAATCCTTGTGATGCACACCAAATAACATGTTATTCTATATTCAAACAAACTTATGTTTCTCGCCAACCATATGCCCCAGGAAATTATTAGTGGCAGGGATTTATAAACCTTTACTTAAGTATTTTCACACCAACCTTTCAAGTTTTCATCCACCGTACATCATCCCCATACATCTTTCAAACCTATTAAAACCTCCAATTCTTTCCAAACCCGAACTGTAAATAAGCTTGTGAGAATCAAGTGTTGTATATTTTTATCATCAACCTTGCTTAGTGAGCACCTATTTTGCACATATATATTTCTTTTATGCAGGTTTTTTGAGGTTAATACCTTATCCTTGAGTGTCAACCACACAAAGATCCTTGTTTTTCGTGGACATTTGAAAATTTGCATATTGTCTTACGCCATCACCTCAACTCTTCTAATTGTTCCCCTTCACATAGAACTGTGTAGCCCACCTTGGGAGTGTAAAGCCATGTTGTTGGGTTCTTGGCCCAAATCAATTGATCCTCATCCTCCTTAATTATTACATGAATAAACCTTAAATTTGTTGTGTATCATTCCCATTCTACAATATCTTCCTCAATTAACCCAATCATATATGTAGTTTTCCACTCTTGTCTCCATACTATGGTAAGGTTTGGATCTACCACTTGACTCAAGTTGAAAAATCCTTGTGTATGCAATGTATCCACTAAATCTTCTAGAAGTTTGTAAGTTTCCACACACCCTACCCAAGGGTCTTCCCCCAATCTCACTCTATTTCCTTTTCCTAATTTCCACACTAGCCATCTACCTAATTTCCACACTAGCCATCTACCAGTCAAGGGAAAGTATAACACCACAGCCTTCTAGATTATAGAAACATTGTGATAGCTCTTTAGTAGATTCCTATTCCACTCTTCTACCCCCTCAAGATCAATATACATTTGAGTTACTACTTGTCCCCAGAGCCTTACTAGCTATGAGCATCCATACACTCTTATCTACCAACATCTTTGCAATTTGGGGAATATTTTTATGTCCCACCCACTAAGGTCTTTTGGTATTGCAATTTTTTTCCACTTTACCCGTGAGAAACCCATTTTTTCTTTATCCCTTGACCATATAAATCTAAATTAGAGTCTTCAAGCGTTCTCCAAAACCCCTTTCAGGATGAAATTTAGAGACCTTTAGAATACCATAATAACTTCTAAAACTAATTTAACAAGAACAAGTCTTCCTCCCCTAGAGAGACATTTATTACACCATATAGATAATCTTCTCTCTATTTTTACAATAAGTCGATCCCAATCCTTTGAAACATATTCATTTGGTTTTATGTAAAAACCTAAATACTTTAGTCCATTCTATAAGTCAATCGTTTGATATGGAAATATCTATGTTAAATATCTCCTCTCTTCTTCATCCACCCCCATAAAAGACAGTGTTGACTTACTACTGTTTATCTTCATACCCATTGCAATGTAATACATATCAAGTATATATTGTAACTTATATGCATCTCTTATACTACCATCTCAGAATAAAAGAATGTCATCCACAAAAAGTAAACATGACAAATATATAGACCTTTCAATTTTTACACCTTTGAAGCTACTAATACTCTTTGCCTCCATTAAATCCTTACTCAAGCCTTCTGTCAGTATGAGAAAAATGTATTGAGGCGAAGGGCATCCTTGTCTGAACCCCCTCCTAGGACTAAAAAACTTGGTTGCTAATCCATTTATCAAAAATAAAGAAAGTCATTGAAGTCACATAACACATAGTCCAATTAACGAACTGTAAACAAAACCCTAGATGGAGTAGCATGGATGTTAAATATAAATAGCTAGTTATGTTAAAGGCCTTCAATAGATCTAACTTGACCACCACTAATTTTAACTTCTTAGTTTTAATAGAGTGTAGACCTATGTAAAACATATGGCCTCGTCTATTTTTCTACCTGATAGAAACCCAAATTGTTCACTTGAAATGGAGGCAACAACTTTTTTACTCTTAAAGAGATGATTTTAACAACTATTTGTAAATGCAATTGCATAGTGAAATGGGCTCGAACTCCTCAAAAGTGGATGGGTTATCATATTTAGCAATGAGTGCAATAAATTTATCATTGAATGTAGCAATCATTTTCCCTTATAACTTAGTCTCTTCAACTACTCTTAGTAGGTCCTCCTCAATAGTCTCATAAAATCCTAGGAAAATTTCCATAAGCCAACTATCAAGGCCTTGGATTTTTCTTTTTTAAGTGAATGTAACAGTCTTTGTCGCTCTTTTATGGATACTTCCTTCATCATACTTACTTTATCATTAGCATTTACAAATCTGGGGAAGAAGGTTTTCATTTTGACTACCTATGCAATAGTGGCCCTATTATCTTCCTTATATATCTCCTTAAAGTGTTCCACACTATTCCTAGCAAAATCCTCATGGCTAGACACCTTAGTCCCATAATTGTTGGTGACCTTCAATATAATGTTAACATTATTCCTATGGTTAGAAAAATGATGGAATTATTTGGTATTTTCATCACCTTTTTCAAGCCAAAGTGTTATTATTTTTAGACCCCAAGTTGCTTCATTGTCACCTAGCAGTTTCCTTCTCATATTCTCTAGTTGAATGACCTTGGTATTGTATTCTTAATTTGTAAATCCAATCATATCTTGATTGTACGGTACTTCAAGTTCAATTTCAATATCAATTATCTCTTGTTCTTCCCTTCCCCTCTTCTCATGTGACAATCTCATTATTGCTTTCTTTATCCTTTTTATGTTAGCTTCAAATTGTAAACTTGTTGTCTCAATTCTAGTCCCATCATATGGCTCCGAAAATTCACCATCCTACCTATTCATTCCACTTACAACCAAATTGAGTTGAAATTAAAGGGGCTTGGAAGTTTTCTCCCAACCAATGCCATTTCTAGAAAATGGGGAAGTGATGTGATTCACCACCTAATCCAACCAAGCACCTGGCCCTCACCAGATCATTCAAAAAATATTCAAATAATACAAATCTATCCAAAATTTTATCAATCCTATCATTCCCCACCCTCTTATTCCTCCATGTTGTTCACATTTTAACTAGCTCAAGATCCAATACACCCGAGGATTCCAATTCATTTATAAAGAAATCAAACAAATGGTTTGGTTGTGTAGTTGTACCCAATATCTCATATTTACCCAATGTGAAATTTAAATTTCCCTCTCCTATCACATTCCTTTGACTAAATACCTCCATTCTAAAAATAATTTCCCAATAGGTTACCGTATTAACATAAGGACCATAAATATTTAGGATTGTAACCTCTTTTCCCAACTCCTGCAAGAATAACATTTATCCCAAACCTAATTCAAAGGACCAGTGATTAGTATATTTACACCCCTATCCTTCCACCCCATTATCAAACCCCTAAAATCACCCCTAGAAACCACATAGTTAAACTCCTAGCCCCCAAAGATCCTTTCCAAATCCTTAACCAGCTTACTCCATTTTCCCATTGTTTCTTGTAGAAGCATAATTTCAAGCTTGTGTATCTCCAATAGTCGTTTAGGGTTTATTTTCTAGAGGAATTGCTCAACCCTCAACAATTGAAGGATAATCACTTCATATGTCACCTTCTAGTATGGTTGGATTTTCTCTAAGAATCCCAAATAAGGATACTTGTTTACTTTTCATCACCACTATAGATTTTAATGACAAAAATCAGCAAACTGAAATTTTTGTCAAACACTTAGCAACCTAGAGATAATTGTCTTGCATGAACTTCATAAATGCCTCAAACCCACATTCAGAAATTACCATAAGAAAAAATACACATTGCTAAGAAAATATGCAACGGAAATAAACACAATGGATAGTGACCCATAAAACTCATAAATTTAGGCAAAAGCCAGGGAAAACCCCAATGTGAGGAAACCCAACGAGAGAGAGAGAGAGATATATTGTTATTCAGATTCAGGAAAGTACAGTACAGCAACAAAATCACATTTCCAGCCAAGAGAAATACCTCACAACCACAAAAAACAGTCTAAAAAATTTATGCCTTGGAAAACGTGTCCAAGTCCGTACAACTGTACGGCCTCCTCTAAATCTGTTCCTTGAAAACCTTTCCCAGCAGAGTGTTGTACGGCCTGCACAGAACGACCCAACAACAGCAAGGAAACTCCAAAGGTTTGCCTCGATTTTTCATGCCAAAAGGTGCCTCGAAAATCATGCCCTCCTTCCTGTTGTATGGATTGTACGGATCCGTACAGTACGACCCAGCACAAAAAAATAGAACCTCACATAGAAAAATTCCTTGGGATTTGTGCCCTCCTTTTTTCTTGGGAAATGTGCCCTCCAAGCTTCTCACTTTCCTCTCTCAAGCTTACTCAGAAAATCTCTCTCAATCACCTCCTCTCGTCTTCTCAATGTGTCTTGCACACTACCCAATGCATTCTTTTATAAATATGAAAATGGCATTTTCCCTCCAAAGTGTCTTTTCACCTTCCCCAACCCTAAATCCAAAGGCCAATATTATATCTTTCCTTCTTCAAGATCAAGGGTCATGATACATTCCCTCCAAAATGAATCACTTAAAATATTAAAGTGATTTCACTTTATTACATAAGTGCTTTATGAAATAAAATCACTTTAAAATTAGAAGGTACACTTTATTAAAAAGTCAATTTAATGAAAGAACCACTTTACAACTTTAAAAAAACCTATTACAAAGTTAAGTGACTTGTAGTGTACACATAAGGTAACATTCGCATACAAGACAAAATATGCGGAGTACCTCCCGAGCTAAAAATATAACACTCCCTCTTAGCGAGGGATGTACTCGCTGCCACCTCCATCATCTAGTCCCATCACACTATGCTCTGTAGGATCTCTCTCTGAACCTGGAGCCATCATCAACACCTGCACATAACTCGAACTAGATGATATTCTCCTCGCAACATCCTGGAACCTTGAGCTCACTTCATCTTGAGCATTGGTTCGATCAACTTGGCTGAGCCTTCTGTTAGTGCTTAGAAGAGACTTGCTCTCTTCTCTCGGAATGCAAGACTAAATCATTGGTTCCACCGCAGTCTTAGAAGCCTCCTCACGCTCCTCATCCGACGTCGAATCATACATCGAAGGTTGTCCTCTCAACATATACAACTTGTCCACTCGGTTACCGATCAGCTGCAGCTCCACCGGGTCCACTCCCTGCCTATAGATAAAGACATGTTCCCTATTGAACAATATACAATATCCTACATCCTCCAAGGCTGAGACTGAGAGCAATTTAACCCTCAACATTGGAACAAAGAGAACTCCATCAAGCTCCAAGAGTCCCCCAAACTCGAGTTGGAATCTAACACTCCCAACTCCACGTACAACTCTCCCCATACCACCTTAATTTACCACCTATCGGCCAGGACCAATCTCTGTGAAATCTAGGAATACTTGCTAGATTCTCGTCATGTGGAAAGGGGCTCCACTATCCACAATCTATCTGATATCAACTCCAAATCCTCTGCTGTCGACACTAGAAACTAGGGTCACCAAAGAAAATTCCCTATCGTACTTTGAAGAAAAGTCCTCCATGGTTGTTGTAGCAGTTGTCTCAGGCCCCTCTGATTTTGTCTTCTTCTTCCTATCAGGACAACGAGAGGCAAGGCGCCCCAACTGGTTACAACAATAGCATCTAACTTTACTCAAGTACCTTTTGGAACTTCCTTTCTTCTTGCTCTTTGCAGTAAGAGGAACATTCTCATTAACTCTATATGTATTTTGTTCACTGCTCTAAGATCTTTCTCGGATCTCCTCCTGAGTGAAATCATTCCACAGTCTGCTCCAATCTGGTATATGCTCAAGTCCCACCACACACTTCATGAAGACTTCTCATTCTTTGGTGAAGACACTTAAGGCTATCCTCACCAACTCAGAATCTGTTATGACCTCTCCATCAGCTGCCATCTCATCTTTTACTTGAGCTACCCAGGTAAGATAAGAAGAGACACTCTCCTCCTTACCCATCTTGGTGTCATATAGCTTAGCCTTCAAGGCCATATTCTGGTTCTCGTTCTTCACCTCAAACAAGTTTTTAAGTGCATCCCACATATCCTTGGTAGTCTTTTTCTTAGCCAAGTGTGGGATAAGGTGATCCTTCACCCCATCCAAAATAATCCTCTGAGCCTTGGCTTCATTGACCTCATGCAAGCTCAAAGAAATAGGATCTGATGCGGGAGCTGCCACAACATAGTTGACATAGTTATAAATCTTGTTCTCCTTGAGAACAACTAACAATCGGACCTTCCACTACAAATAGTTGGAAATGCCATCCAACTGATCCTCGTATCTAATGCTTGCAGTCATATTCCTCGTCACAACTCAAGGAAAACAATCACACCCTTTCCCTCTTCAACTTTGCCCAAAAATCACATTGCCCACTATCACTCAAAGACAAAGCTCTGATACCATGTAGACTTTAAATGACAAAAATCAGCAAACTGAAATTTATGTCAAACACTTAGGAACCTAGAGATAATTGTCTTACACGAACTTCATAAATGCCTCAAACCCACATTCAGAAATTACCATAAGAAAAAATACACATTGCTAAGAAAATATGTAGCAAAAATAAACACAATGGACAACAACCCATAAAACTCAAAAATTTAGGCAAAAGTCAGGGAAAACCCCAATGTGGGGAAACCCAACGAGGGAGAGAGATATTATTATTCAGCTTCAGGAAAGTATAGTACAACAACAAAATCACATTTCCAACTAAGAGAAATACCTCACAACCACAAAAAACAGTCCCAAAATTTTATGCCTTGGAAAACATGCCCAAGTCCGTACAATTGTACGACCTCCTCTAAATTTGTGCCTCGAAAATCATGCACGGAAGAGTGTTGTACGACCTGCACAGTACAACCCAGCAGTAGCAAGGAAACTCCAAAATTATGCCTCGATTTTTGTGCCAAAAGGTGCCTCAAAATTTGTGCCCTCCTTCCTCGTGTATGGACTGTACAGATCCATACAATATGGACCAACACAAAAAAATAGAACAACACTCACACAGAAAAATGCCTTGGTATTTGTGCCCTCCTTTTTTCTTGGGAAATGTGCCCTCTAAGTTGCTCACTTTCCTCTCTCAAGCTTACTCAGAAAATCTCTCTATCACCTCCACTCGTCTTCTCGATGTGTCTTGCACACTACCCAATGCATTCTTTTATAAATTTGAAAATGACGTTTTCCCTCCAAAGTGTCTTTTCACCTTCCCCAACCCTAAATCCAAAGGCCAAAATTAGATCTTGTCTTTTTCAAGATCAAGGGTCATGATCCATTCCCTCCAAAATGAATCACTTAAAATATTAAAGTGATTTCACTTTATTACATAAGTGCTTTATGAAATAAAGTCACTTTAAAATTAGAAGGTACACTTTATTAAAAAGTCACTTTGATAAAAGAACCACTTTACAACTTATAAAAACCTATTACAAAGTTAAGTGCCTAGTAGTGTAAGCATAAGGTAACATCTGCATACAAGACAAAATATGTGGAGTACCTCTCGAGCTAAAAAGCTAACAACCACATGTTTAACCCTTTTTTCGAATAAAGAGATATGTGATTTCCTCCCCCTAGTTAATATTTTTTCCCACTTCTTGGTTGAGAAACTCAAACGTTTGTTTTCCCCCCCTTTTAGCATCTCCTAGGGTTTCCTTTTATGATATCAGATTGTATCTATTAAAAATCTAAAGAACCTTGTCCAATCTCATTATGTGTCCCTAAATCACAAGAACCATCTCTAAGATCCATGAACCTTTGACCCTCCTCTACGATAAATTCTCCCTCTACTATAGAAAAAATACAATTCCCTTGTCCCACAAGGTCTCCCTTCCCTTCAGAATACCCCTTACATAGAGACATACATTTGCATCCCTCCACCCAAATTTACATTTTCATTTTGTTCATATGGATAGTGCACATTTAGTGGTCCGGTGAGATATTTTAATGCCTTACCAAATTTGCATGCTCAAAGAACATTTTCTAGTCATCCTTCTACTTCTTTCTCTTCATAAATATTAACTTTACCTTAAACTTCTTTATCCTCAGATAATTTTAGTGCCACCTCCTCTCTATCACCCAGTGCTTCTCATTTCCTAACAATCTCAGGAAGAGGTTGTAATGTTCCCAAGCCAATTTTTTCGCTTGGAACACTAACTGACCACTGATTTGCTTGTTTGTGTATGTTATTTGCAGGTTGGCCTCTTAAGTTTTGGCCTTAGGGTTTATAGTTCAGTTATTTAAGCTTAGATCTGAAGACAAGCAATGAAGATACAAGATAACACAAGATATGGAACCAATAGAAAGATCTGACCTTTATTGATGTAATAAGAAAGAACATGATACAAGAAGGATGCAGACCTAGAATAACATCAGATAGCTCCAATAGATAAGATATGAGCTGCTAAAAAATGATCCCGACAAGGATATGCAAGCCCCCAAGGCTGGATATACAATGAATATCAATACAAGAATAATCCAGGGTCAAGTCCAAACCCCCTTGGTTGTAGATACACTCTCCTGGATGACTGTGAAGACCCATTATTTCGGCCTAGCTAAAGGAGACCTCCAAATAGCATCAAATTCCACAGAATGATAGATCGGGGCAAGTAGAAGCCCTCCTTGAAGTCTCAAGCCTAGATGCCAAGATATGCTCCTCCAAACTGTTGAATCCTCAATCAAGATTGTGCCCTCCCGAAGACTGTCAAGTTCAATATTTTGGCCCTGATGATTGAACCATCCAAATACCTTGAAACTTCATAGAAATATAGATCAGACCACTGCAAGGCACTAGGTGAAGTCTTAGGAACAAATCTGAAGTATAACCCCTCTAAACTGGGCAGATCTGAATCTCAATTTCACCCTCCTTCTCTCCAAATCGACTCAATGATCCAATAAATCAACTAGGAGGAGTAACTCTCTCCAAAAGCACTGGAATGATATATCAGGGGCCTACAAAGAAAACACAAGTGCTCAAATCTCCAAAATCCCTCTCAGACCTCGGGGTCGAACTCCTCTCCAAAGAATGATGCGCTCCCTTGTTGGAAACCCTCAAGGGTACGACCTGTTGCTCACCTGGATGAGTGATGGAACCTATGAATGTTGTAGAATGGTGTGGGAGGAGTATTGCATCCCCGAGACCAAGCTTGGAACAAGATGAGTGGAATATTTCACCATCGAGTTGTTCTCTAGGGTTTGTATTCTCAAAACCCTCAAAACTGTGTGCTCAAGAGCCCAATAGCAAAATGCATAATAATCCAAGATGCATGAGAGGTGTGCCCTAGGCTTTCCTTTATACCTATTTCTATTCCTTTGTTGAGTTAAGTTAACCCTTAGGTTCAAATCCTAACTCAACCTCAAGCACTCTATTCCTCTAGTGAGTTACTTTTTACCTTTTCAAGTTAGCTTTAAATTATAACATTGAGTTTAGCTGACTTTTCCCAATGTTGCATGAGACTATAGTCTAGTGGGGATGACTAGACTACTAAGTCTCTCCAAACCTCTTCATCAAGAGGTGGGGGACATTACAGTATCCCTTGCTAGAATTTACTTGTCCACAAACAATTTTGAGCACGTCTCATGTAACACTTGTTCACTCTCCCACGTGGCATCCTCAATAGGCAAGTCCTTCCATTTGACTAAGTATTCCTTGATGTTCCTCCTCCTGAGTTTCTTCTCCCGAGCCTCCAATACCCGTTCCGGCATCAGTACCAATTGCCCCTCTTCATCTAAAGGTGGAAGTACCTTTAGTGGGATGATGTGTTGGCCAATGGCCCTCTTTAAACATGATACGTGGAAGACGTTGTGTATCCTACTGCTCTGTGGAAGATCCAGTTCATAAGCCATGACCCCTACCTTCCTATTGATCCTGTAGGGTCCAAAGAATCGGGGTTGGATTTTTTTTGCTCCACTTCTTTTGATAGAAGCTTGCCTGTACAGTTGGAGCCTTAAGTAGACCAAGTCACCAACCTCAAAAGTGTGATCTACCATGTGCTTGTCTACCTCGACCTTTTGTTGATTATGTGCCCTTTGTAGATGATCCTTTAATTCCCTGAGTATGTCTTGACTCTGCTGCACCCAATCCTGTACCATCGGAGCTCTGTTATCCCTAAAGGCAATCTCTACAAAGGAGAGAGGATCATAATTGTACAAGGCCCTGAATGGAGTCATACCAATGGACATGTGATGAGTGGTATTGTAATAGTATTCTCCCAAGTGTAGCCACCTAACCCATGCCTTATGATGTCCTGCTACATAATTTATGAGGTAACCTTCCACCCATTTGTTGACTATTTCAGTCTGCCCATCAGTCTGAGGATGGTAGTTGATGTTGGGGATCAAAGTCGTACCAACCAACTTGAATAACTCCTGCCAAAAGGTGCTCATAAATCGGTTATCCCTGACACTAACAATGGTCTTGGGCAACCCGTGTAGCCTGAAGATCTCCCTGAAGAACAGATCTGCAACCTATGTTGTGCTGAAGTCTATGGCAATGGATAAGAAGTGTGCAAACTTAGTTAACCTGTCCACCACCATGAAAATACAATCTTTCCCATGTGCCCTCGACAGTCCTATGATGAAGTCCATGCTTTCCCATTTTTGCTCTAGAATGGGTAAAGGTTGTAACAGTCTGGTTGGATGGGTATGCTCATCTTTGTTTTCCTGGAAAGTAGTGCACTCTTTGATGTGGTGCACTACATCTTCTTTGAGGCCCCTCCATGAAAACCTTTCCCGTACATGTCTGTATGTTTTGACAATGCCTTGGTTCCCTACCACCGGTGAGTCATGACATGCATGTAGTATCTTGGCCTTGAAGGCTGACTCAAGAACCAAGAAGATTCGACCCTTGTAGTAGATGTTGTCATCTATGACTTTGAAGTTGTCATCCTGTATCTGCCCATCCATCAACTGACAAGCAAACTGGTTTTTGGAGTATTCCACCAAGAGGTGGGACTTCCAGTCAACTGAGATGTCGGTCATAGCATAAACTGATGGCCTCCTGGATAATGCATCTGCAACAACGTTATTCTTCCCCTTGACAAATTCAATGTCAAAATCATAGGCCTGTATCTTGCTAACCCACTTTTGTTGTCTCTCATTCAATTCCTTCTATTCCAAGAAGTACTTAAGGTTTTTGTGATCTGATCTCACTACAAATCTTGCCACTATCAAGTATTGCCTGAATTTGGCCAAGGCATGCATGATGGTCGGCATTTCTTTATCGTAGATAGTGTAAAGAAGCTCAGGGCCCCTCAACTTTCATCTCTCATAAGAAAGGGGATGCCTATTATGCATCAGTACAACCCCAATTCCCTCTCCGGATGCATCGCACTCCAATGTGAAGGCTTGGTCGAAATCTGGCAAGGCTAAAATTGGGCATGCGCTCATCACCTTTTTCATTTTGTCAAGTGTAGATTGTGCCTTGGCATTCCATATGAAGGCCCATTTCTTGGTCAAATCGGTCAAGGGTGCACAAAGCTGTGAAAATCCCTTGATGAACCTCCTATAATAACTACAAATGCCAAGAAACCCCCTCAAATCTGTAAGAGTCTTAGGTGTGGGCCAATCAAGTATCGCTTGGATCTTCTCTTGGTGTACATGTACCCCCTTCACTCCAATGATGTGCCCCAAGTAAAGGACCTCTGTCATTCCAAATTCACATTTGGACTCCTTGGCATACAAGGATTGGTCCTCCATGATGGTCAAAATTTGTTCCATATGTTGAAGATGTTCCTCCCACGTCTTACTATAAATCAATAGATCATCAAAAAATACAAGAAGATGCTTCCTCAACTGCTTGTTGAAGATGTGATTCATGCATGACCGAAATGTGGCTGGTACATTGATTAATCCAAATGGCATCACTAGAAATTCACAGTGGTCGTAGTGACAACTGAAGGCAATTTTGGGGATGTCCTACTCCCTCATTTTGATCTGATGATAACCAGAGCGCAAGTCAATCTTGGTAAAGTAAATAGCCCCATGGAGCTCGTCCAATAGCTCATCAATCCTTGGAATGGGATACTTGTTTTTAATAGTCTTCTTGTTTAATGCCCCGAAATAAATGCACATGCACATGGTTCCATCCTTCTTCTTGAGAAGTACCATTGAAGATGCAAAAGGACTGGAACTTGGTCTAACGTGACCCATGTCTAATAGTTCCTTGATGGCCCTCTCTATCTTGTCTTTGTACTTCTTTGGGTGTCTGTAGGGGGTGGTGATGACTAGTTTTTCCCCCTCTTCTAGCTCTATGATATGCTAAAACCCTCTATCTGGTGGCACTCCCGGTGGAATGGGTCCAAACACCTTGCTATGTTTGTCAATAATCCTTTGAATCTCTGGTTCATAGTGAACCTTTCCTTTCTTGTCCACATGTGTCGAAATCTTACACTCAGTAGCATACACAATCTCCTCTCTTCTGAAAATGGCCTCCATACACTTTGTTGTGACTACTTTGGCTGTGTTTCCAGACATGCCCCTGAGAACTACCTTTCTTCCACTCTCCTCTTTGAAAGACATCTCCATAGTTTTGTAGTTGGTGGTGATAGGTCCCAATGTACTAAGCGATTGAACTCCTAGGATGATGTTTGTATTAGGGAGTTCCATCACATAAAAAATTTGTGCTAAGTCATGCCTACCCAGTGTAAGCTTCATCCCTGGAATATACCTATTACAAGGCATGGTGCTTCCTCCTGCTACCTCCACCTTGAATCCTTGAAATTCAACTGTGGGTATGTGCCTCCTCTGTAGCAGTGTTGAGTCAATGAAGTTGTGAGAAGAACCCCCATCAATGAGAATTGAAACCCTTTTCCCTTGCAATACCCCTCTCATCCTGAAGGTGTTGTACTTGGGTACCCCACTAATAGATGCCAATGTGGCCTTCTCCTCTGTTGCACTGTCGTGACATGTAGCCTCCTCTTCTACAATTTCAGTGGTGTCGACTTCTATGTTCTGGATGTGGCTGAAATCCTCATCCTCTTCATTATCATATGTCACCTCAATGTAATGGGCCTTGCCACGGCCCATACACTTGTGAGATGGGTCCCACGGCTCCTTGCATGTGTAGCATAGTTGATTTCTTCTCAGTTCTCTTCTAGTGTTCTCATCCATCCTACCTCTTCCCCTTTCAAACCCCCTTGGGTCTCTTCCTCCTAGGTTCATTGGAGGTCTTTGGTCTCTTCCTCCAGTGTTTAGAGATGGTCTAGGCATAAATTTAGATTTTTTTGTTGGACCTAGATCTCTCGTTCTCCATATAGAATCCTTCAAGTTTGTAGGCTTGAAAGCCTTAACCCAACCCTTTAAGGGTTCCATCAAACCCTCTGTGAAAAGCATCATGAGTCTAGATTGTGACACATCCTGTACCATGACTGCTAGCCTCTGAAACTCCTCAATATACATCTCTGGTGATCATGTATGTCTGAGTTGTGTGAGTTCCCTGAAATAGATTTCTTGATCCCGTTGGTCAAATCTGTCAATGAGACTCTATGTAAATTTTGTGTATGCCACTATCGGATTGTGGCCAAGTGTAGTTAACCCATGGTACCACCATTCATGATATTTTCCCTCCAAGTACACGGTGGAAAACTTGATTGCATCCATCTCTCTCATAGGGTTAAGCTGCAGGTAAGTGTCTAGTTTTTGTACCCATGCCTGTGCAGTCATCTTGGTCGAACCATCAAAGTAGGGGATCTCCATATTCCCAGCCTTGCGCTCTAACTCATAGTTGTTCATGTGGTATGGCCTCTGAGTTTTCCCTATGAATTTAAGTCCACAATACTGATGCAAGGTGATTTGTCTTTGAACTGGAATGCTTAGTGATTTGTACTCCTTGACATGCTGATCAAAGTTGTCATCAAATTCGTCTTGGTATCCTGGTTGTGGTTGCTCATCCAAGAACGAAGGAAGATAGGGCCTATGGGTGGTCTTGTTGTGTTCCTTCCCCTGTGCTACACCTCCTCCATGACTCTGTCCCTCTGTGTGATAGTGGGTAATGTGATCATGTTGATGTCTATACCCCCCCTAAGAACCACTAGCCTCTTTATTGTCGTAAGTTCTAGAACCTTACCTCCATGATTCATTTGCATCAGAAGCCGTGATATCAACTCTTGGTTGTCACTTACCTTTTTCAAGGTCTATGATATTTCGGCCTGTCCCCTGCGTGTTTCTTCCTGGCTCTCCTGTAGGTGATGGACAAGATCACTTTTTGATACTTCTATGGAACATTGCAAGTCCATAGAAATCCCTCCTATCATATGTGACTCACTGTCCTCACCTGATCCCTCCATTGCGGCCTTTGCCTGACCTATTTGTTTCCTTCTTCTGCCCATATAAATTCCACTAAACTTCTGCATGCGCTAATCCTCACAGGATGGGAGGATTAGAGATCTGACACCACTGTAATGTTCCCAAGCCAATTTTTTCGCTTGGAACACTAACTGACCACTGATTTGCTTGTTTGTGTATGTTATTTGTAGGTTGGCCTCTTAAGTTTTGGACTTACAATTTATAGTTTAGTTATTTAAGCTTAGATCTGAATACAAGCAATGAAGATACAAGATAACACAAGATATGGAACCAACAACAAGATCTGACCTTTATTGATGTAATAAGAAAGAACCTGATACAAGAAGAATCTGGAATAACATCAGATAGCTCCAATAGATAAGATATGAGCTGCTACAAAATTCTCCCGGCAAGGATATGCAAGCCCCCAAGGCTAGATATACAATGAAGATCAATACAAGAAGAATCCAGGGTCAAGTCCAAACCCCCTTAGCTGCAGATACGCTCTCTTGGATGACCGTGAAGACCCAGTATTTTGGCCTAGCTGAAGGAGACCTCCAAATAGCATCAAACTCCACAAAATGATAGATCGGGGAAATTAGAAGCCCTCCCTAAAGTCTCAAGCCCAGATGCCAAGATCTGCTCCTCCAAACTGTTGAATCCTCAATCAAGACTACACCCTCCTGAAGATTGTCAAGCTCAATATTTTGGCCCTGATGATTGAACCATCCAAATACCCTGAAACTTCATAGAAAGATAGATCGGGCCACTGCAAGGCACTAGATGAAGTCTTAGGAACAGATCTGAAATAACCCCTCCAAACCGGGCAGATCTGAATCTCAATATCGCCCTCCTTCTCTCCAAATCGACTCAATGCTCCAATAAATCAACTAGGAGGAGTAACTCTCTCCAAAAGAACTGGAATGATAGATCAGGGGCTTGCAAAGAAAACCCAAGTGCTCAAATATCCAAAATCCCTCTCAGACCTCTAGGTCGAACTCCTTTCCAAAGAATGATGTGCCCCCTTGTTGGAAACCCTCAAGGGTATGACCTGTTGCTCACCTGGTTGAGTGATGGAACCTATGAATGTTGTAGAATGGTGTGGGAGGAGTATTGCATCCCCGAGACCAAGCTTGGAACAAGATGAGTGGAATGTTTCACCACTGAGTTGTTCTCTAGGGTTTGTATTCTCAAAACCCTCAAAACTGTGTGCTCAAGAGCCCAATAGCAAAATGCATAATAATCCAAGATGCATGAGAGGTGAACCCTAGGCTTTCCTTTATATCTCTTTCTATTCCTCTGTTGACTTAAGTTAACCCTTAGTTTCAACTCCTAACTCAACCTCAACCGCTCTATTCCTCCAGTGAGTTACTTTTTACCTTTTCAAGTCAACTTTAAATTATAACATTGAGTTTAGTTGACTTTTCCCCATGTTGCATGAGACTATAGTCTAGTGGGGATGACTAGACTACTGAGTCTCTCCAAACCTCTTCATCAAGAGGTGGGGGACATTACAGTGGTAGTGTCTCTTCTACACTCCTCACTTTTGAATCCTATGGGATTTCATCTTTCTTTGCCAATCAAGCTTGAAACATCTCTATCTAGGTCTTCCCATTCTACCAAAGGTTCCTTCCTCACCCAGAATATTTTACGGAAAGGCTTCTCAAATTCATGAATTAGATGGTCGTATTGAATAGGTTCCTTTCTTCAAATGCATCTATGTGGCCATTCCTTCTCTGGCATCAATCCCAACTAAGATATGAGCAAAAATAATACAACCTATCTCCATATAACTCATGTTTACTTCATAGAATGTTCCCAGTGCATTGTCAATCTCCTTGAAAAAATTTAATGACCAAAATTTGATGGGTAACCCTAGTGCCTTCTTCCACACTAGAGTTACATTTTTTTTTAAAGAAACTGAAATTGTATTATATATAAAAAATAAGTGTTGTGCCAAAGCTAGTAGCCAATACAATCCCTGTATTTTTGGCCTTTCTCAAAATAGAACATATTTCAAAAGTGACACATATAGGACTTCCCAATGGAGGATTCCAAGTATTTACCACTTCTTGTTTGTAAGAATAAATTCTTACAAATTGATTACAAAGGATAATGCAAAAACAAAACATAATTAACTACAATGTGGAACTCGACCCTATCTTAGCATAAAGTTAGATAGGATTTGTTGAGAACCTAATGAGATTCTTGATTTTGATTCTTTCTCTTTGTGCTCTTTATTCAACTTCAGGCATCTAGTTAATGGAGGAGAATGACATGAATCATTTTTTAGAATATCTACAAAAGAAGGAGAATCAGAATTCTCCTCACTAACCATTTCATCATCGGCCTCCTCCCCAATAGTGAGGGGAGTTGTTGAGACCCGGAATGGACTCCCATCCTTGATGGGTGATGTCGAGGCATTTGGTATTGGTTATGAATTCTTCACCAAGGGAGTTGCACAAACCCCAAGAGAGGGCTCATATGCAATATATGAAGTTGAATTTACTGGTTTCTTTTGTTCTTTTGTCAAGGGCTCTAAATAGTGCTTTGAGTTGATTTGTTGAGAATCTTCCTCAACCGGATCTTCTATCTCCTCTTCATGAGATTCCATAAATTCAAAATTGTTATTAGAGAGATTAAACAACTGTGATTGTGTCTTATTTCCTGGAAGAGTCCCCCTACGTCGTTGTTTCTTATGCCTTTGTGAAACTTGCTGAAAATCCTTCTCAACATTGCTCTGCAAAGTTGGCTTAGATGAAGGTTGGACCTCTTGAGATTTTGGAAAACTTTTAGCAAAATTCCCATACTCATGGAAAGAGTTACATTTAAAAAGAACATATTCATGATCAAAGGCTTGAATATGAATCCAACCCTCCAAATTAAGTTGAATCACCTTTGGTAGTCCCTTTTCAAAGTCCATTTCCACACATATTCTAGCACATGTGAAGATATTATTCTTTGGCTCAAAATGGGTCATATAACGACCTACCTTTTCTCCAATGATTTTAAAAGACTCAGCTCCCCAGAAAATGAGGGGACACGGGAAAAATAAATTTCCATTTCAGGATTAAAGTCGGGAGTCCAGTGGGAAATGAACATTCCCCTATAACCCATGAAATAGGGGCCTGATCTAAAGATTAAATCCCTATCTTTTGTATTCCCAAATAAAAACACATAAAATCCATTCTCGAATAATTTGAAACAACCCAATTCCTAGAAACCGACTTTTGAATAGTTTTAGGACTTTTTAATAGTTTTAGGACTAGCTTGTAAATTTACTACTAAACTTTTCTCCTTCAAAATAATGGCATTCTATTTTAGAACAACAAACCCCATATCCGGATTGGGGACCAATTCTAACCTTTTTACAAAATGCCTCTTCTGCAACATTTCTCTACATCTCCACGGGAGGCTTTGACCAAGTCCGCAGATGTTTCCTCGATAGCAGAAATATCTATGGATCCCATGCTTGACAAATCTCCAGCAATAGGGCACCAAACGACGTGCATGAATAGAGATCCCTCGTAGTGGCAGAGGCCAGGTCAACCAGCAACTCGCCATCACATCTACAGAAGCTTAGTACGACCATAACCCAAATTGGGACGGCAGCTATGGTTAGGGAAAACCCTAGCTGCAGAGAGAAGAGCTCCACGATCTCATTGACAAAACGTATTACTGAAGCAGTTTGAAGTGTTTTTGTTGATCTAACAACCGGTATACTTTGAAGATGATATTCTTTAAAGATGTCATACAAAATTAAGCAATATTAATCTCAATTCTCCGTTCACTTCTTCTAAATTACACTCTATCTAGAATTTATAAATAAAAAAAATTAAACAGTTGTAACTTGTACAAGTACTGGCACACTATTTCCAGTGTGTTATTTCTTCATACACAGTTTTTCCAACTGGCGTATGACATTGAATGTTTCCTACTCAATCCATTGTTAAACTCGGAGCTGAAACCCCACACCAGAGTTATATCAATTCTCTCTATTTTGACATCAAAAAACAACCTACACTTGAGAATGAGAGGAGTTGATCCCCACCTCCAATATTTCTCAACAACCTTTATCAAATCCTTCGTAGACCGAAAAATGAACTCCATCTGACCTCTGGTTAGGATGTAAAATCTCAGATCATAACCCAAGCAAGGGACTCATTCTACCCTCGTCCACTCCTACAAAGAATATCCCCCCATTCTTCACCCATGTAATCTCCTAATGAGCACTCGTGAAGCCATTTCCATGTAATCTCCTAATGAGCACTCGTGAAGCCATTTCCAAGACTTCATGCATTTTTATATCCACCCCCAAAGCAAGCTTTACAAGCATGTCTTTCTTTTTAATGCATTTTTTTCTATTTATTGCTTCCCACGATTCTACCCCCTCTTATACTAATCAAAGGAATGCCCAAGTTGATTATTTTGCTACCACTCTCCTCAACCAAAGTTTATACCACCTTCTTATGCTCCTTAAATTACTTATAGGTTGCATAATTCTTACCTTCCATTACTTCCCCCCACCTGAAACCCCTTTTCTCTCAATAATCTCAAATTTGAGAGATCATTCTTCCTCCTAATAGTAATAATATTCACATTATTACAAATAGAGCCTGCCCCCAACAGTCCATCCTCTATTTTATTCTTCTCCTTTGAACTATCTCCCCTAGTTTCACTCCTACAAAGGATTGCCCCATCCACACTGGGATTTAAACTAAAATCCAGGTTCATAAAAGTTATTTTGATGTGTTTTTGGATACTTTACCTCCCTTAATGAATTTCTTAGTCCTTGATTCAAAATAATTAGTTGTTCATTTTCCAATGCAAGTCTACCTTCCACCCTAGAACCCTTTAGTAGCTTCATAGATAAAGATTGCATACCCTCTCCTCCCTTTTCCAGGTAACCTCAAGGTGATAATGAACCCTTCATAAATTTATATTCCAAACTTGAATGTGGATCATATTGATTGGGATTTGTGTTGAACACACTCATACTCTATTCACCTTCCACTACTTATCCAATAGACACTCCCCCCATCCAGGATCATACTAACTAGATTGCTTAATCCTTTTGATTAGATCTAACACCAACAACGAGTCTACCCTCTAGCCCATTGTTATTTTTCTCCAAAATTTTGGGTTGTTTTGATTTTGACCCCTACGAACTTCCCCTATGACACCAATATTATGGTATATCAACAAAAGTCCAACCACCACCTTCCACTGTGCATCTAACTTGGCAACCCCATAGGCTTCCTCCATTCAATCCATATCCCTTCCCTCAAACCTTTGCCAAAATCCATCATGAATGGGAGTATTAAAAACTTGGTTCTCCTCCAAATAATACTCATAGTAATTCAAGGATTCTTCATATCTATCCATGGCTTCCCAACCAACCAACAAACCCTAGTAGAACAACAATTCCCTTGCTCCATCTTCATTGTTGGGTCAATCTTTTCTATCTCATAAAATCTTTAATTGGATCCCTTGACGATGGGTGGAGTGTCCGCTAGAAATGTTGCGATGTTTCTAAACTTCATCTCCATATTACAATTGATATTATCCTTATAGACATTCTATTTGAATGGTGATTTTCATTCATAAATGTTTCCTATGGCATTTTTTTATTACTTTATTCTTTAAAAAAAAAAAGTTTATAACTACCCACTGATCTCTCCAAGATATAAAGAAGAGGAGAAGTATCTAAGGATATATATGAGAGAGAAGAGAAGAGAAGTATTCCAAGGAACTCAATCTAATTTCTACCACAACATTCTCCTTTCCTACTTATATACAATCTCATAATCATAGACTAACATTTTGGTGACCCGCTTTCATTGCTCTGGTGAAGACAACCTTTCTTCCAAGAAGTATTTTAAACCATGATGGTCTATCTTGATCTGGAAATGACACAAAATCAAGTAATGACACCAACTTCAATGTCTAACAAGAGGAAATGCATATTAAGGCATGAAGGGAGATTTAGGGTTCC
Source organism: Picea engelmannii (assembly GCA_009831015.1). NCBI lineage: Eukaryota > Viridiplantae > Streptophyta > Pinopsida > Pinales > Pinaceae > Picea > Picea engelmannii. Next base: position 104,800 of record ML810841.1, read on the forward strand.
TCCATAGGAGGTGTGATTTCCTCCAGGATCAACTTGTTGGCTTCATCATCAGAAATGTCCTCAGAGATGGCCAAAAATAATTTATGATCCTTACATGTATGTCCTAGTACATAACAAAGACCTTTGAGTTGATGTTCCACCATTTATGCCTATGTCAACTTGTGGACCTTGAGGGGTGGAAAATGATGTTGATGTGGCACAAAGTTTTGAAGTGGTCATGGAACAAAGTTTGTGCATTTGAACTAAGTAAATGTCAGAATTTGTGCATGACAAGCCAACTAAGATGCTTCAAACCAGGTAGCAATGTGGTTCATCTCAATGTGCGCTTTTATTTCCTCCTTGAGACCATTAATAAATCATTGCTTGAAAAATTCATTTGTCAATTTTTTTGTTTTGATTACCAAGTTCTCAAAAGTAGCAATATATTCTTCCACCATGCTTTTTTGACACAATTTGGTATGCAGTCTCACAAAATTAGCATCCTTTTCAAAGGAAGGAAAAAGGGCTTCACAATCTGCTTCTAGGCAATGTATCCTTGATATGCATTCTTATGTCATTGCCACCACTATCAATTCTTTTGATCCTGATATAAAACTCCTTTTCTAAGTTTCAACAAGTCATCCTCTATAGCATGGAGGGAAAAATAATGTTCCATCTTGTCAACCCATCCTATCGAATCAAATCCATCAAACTTATTTAGATCGGCCTTAGGTAATTGATGGAGCATGTTGGGGAAATGGTTTAGAAAGGGGTTCTAGTTATGAGGCCCTTCACCCATGGAAAATTAATCACCATCATGCTTACCCTATAGTTTGTCAAGTTTATCAAAACAAAGTGATATTCACTTGTTGACATTAGCTATGTGGTTAAATTTGGTCATGGAATGCATTGATGGACTTAAGCTCTACCATTACTTCAACTAGCTTACCTTCCATGGAGGACATGCTTCTAGTGTGAGTCATGGGACCACAATGACCACCTAAAGGGTTACTAGTGAAGTATACCAAATCAACACCATGAGTAGATGTTGTCAAGATAGACCACCATAAACAATCTAGTCTAGCCTAGGCCCACATGGCCCACCCGAAGGGTTACAAAAGAGCTATATCAACACAATCATGTCTAGGAGAGGAGTCTTTTTGAGATATGTCTCCCACAATAGTTTGGTCTAACCTGTTATTATTATGCTGATGAAATTCTCAAATTATTTATATTCCAAATTACATAGGAATTGTGTGGCCTATACTGTAGAGGCTAGAGTTTATAGGTTCCTAAGATGAAAGAAGTGTCAATCATTATAACTCTTTGGTATATTTGAGGGTTTCCAACTCTTTTATATACTTCCTTTTCAAGTAATAAACATTAAAATACTTACCCCTAGACAAATGAGAGATGTACAAATTGTTAATCAAGCTTGAAGTAAAAACGACAATACATATAAATAATACACAAACAAGGTACATTGTACTCTCACAAGGAAAACCTTTGAACACAAAATTAGAAATGAGACTAAGACCAACCCATATGTAGTATTTCCAAACAATATCCCAACAATTAAATAACACCTTGACCCAACAATTAAAAAATAAAGAAAAA